>MU756593.1:107214-191421 GCA_026770625.1 Nicotiana glauca | reverse complement strand
TCGAGCCACATATGCAACAATATCTTTCTTCATCCTACGCCACCAATAATGCTGCTGCAAGTCCTGATACATCTTCGCGACGCCCGGGTGAATAGAATACTGAGAACTATGGGCCTTCGCTAAAATCAACTCTCGAACCCCATCGACATTGGGCACACAAACTCGCCCCTGCAATCTCAAAACACCATCATCATCTAGGGTCACCTTCATGGCACCTCCACGCTGAGCCGTGTCTCTCAGGACACACAAATGGGGATCATCATACTGCCGATCATGGATACGCTCCAATAATGAAGAATGAGCGACCGTGCAAGCTAACACTCTGCTAGGTTCAAAAATGTCCAACCTCACAAATCGATTGGCCAAGGCCTGAATATCCAAAGCGAGCGGTCTCTGGCTGACCGGAATATAAGCAAAACTACCCATGCTGGCGGACTTCCTATCAATGCATCGGCCACCACATTGGCTCTCCCCAGGTGATACAAAATAGTAACATCATAATCCTTTAATAGATCCAACCACCTCCTCTGCCTCAAGTTCAACTCCTTCTGCTTGAACAAGTACTGGAGACTCTTGTGATCAGTGTACACCTCACACGTCACACCATATAGGTAATGCCTCCAAATATTCAAAGCATGAACAATGGCTGCCAACTCTAGATCATGAACCGGATAATTCTTCTCGTGGATCTTCAACTGCCTCGAAGCATAAGCAATGACTCTGCCATCCTGCATCAATACTGCACCAAGCCCAATACGGGAAGCATCGCAATAAACCGTATAAGGCCTTGAGTCTGTGGGCAAAACCAATATCGGTGCCATAGTCAGAGCTGTCTTGAGCTTCTGAAAGCTCTCTTCACACTCGTTTGACCATCTGAACTAGGCACCCTTCTAGGTCAATCTGGTAATCGGGGCTGCAATAGATGAAAAGCCCTCCACGAACCGGCGATAATATCCTACTAACCCCAAAAAACTCCGAATCTCAGTAGCTGATGCTGGTCGAGGCCAGTTCTTGACTGCCTCAATCTTCTTCGGGTCCACCTGAATACCCTCTGCTGATACGACGTGACCCAGAAATGCAACCGAACTTAACCAGAACTCGCACTTCGAGAACTTAGCATATAACTGATTATCCTTCAGAGTCTGAAGAACCACTTTGAGGTGCTGCTCGTGCTCCTCCTGGCTATGGTAGTACACCAGAATATCATCAATAAAGACTTTCACGAACAAATCCAAGTATGGCCTGAACACTCGGTTAATCAACTCCATAAATGCTGCTGGGGCATTGGTCAACCCAAATGACATGACCAAAAACTCATAATGCCCATACCAAGTGCGGAATGCTGTCTTAGGGACATCCGACGCCCTAATCCTCAGCTGATGGTAGCCAGATCTCAAGTCTATATTTGAAAACACCTTTGCACCCTGATACAGGTCAAACAAATCATCAATCCTCGGTAGTGGATACTTGTTCTTTATCGTCACTTTGTTCAATTGTCGGTAATCAATGTACATCCTCATCGATCTATCATTTTTCTTCACAAATAACACCTCCGCACCCCAAGGAGAAACACTAGGTCTGATAAAACCCTTCTCTAGCAAGTCTTGCAACTGGTCCTTTAACTCCTTCAACTCTAGCGGGGCCATGCGATACGGTGGAATGGAAATGGGCTGAGTGCCCGGAGCCAGATCAATACAGAAATCAATATCCCTGTCGGGCGACATACCCGGCAGGTCTGAAGGGAAAACCTCGGGGAACTCCCGAACAATAGGAACAAAATCAATAGAAGGAACCTCTGTGCTGGAATCGCGAACATACGCCAGATAAGCTAAACACCCCTTCTCGACCATGCGTCGAGCCTTCACATATGAAATAACACTGCGGGTGGCATGAACTGGGGTCCCTCTCCACTCCAATCGGGGCAAATCTGGCAGAGCCAAGGTCACGGTCTTGGCGTGACAATCCAAGATAGCATGATATGGGGACAACCAATCCATCCCTAATATAACGTCAAAATCCACCATGTCTAAGAGCAATAAATCAACACGAGTCTCAACACCCTCAAACACTACCACACAGGAACAATGAACTCGGTCGACCACTATAGAATCACCCACCGGTATAGATACATATATAGGGATACCCAAGGCATCACTAGGCATAGCCAGGTAGGGTGCAAAATAGGACGACACATATGAATACGTAGACCCAGGGTCAACTAGCACTGAAGTATCTCTAATACAAATCAGAACGGTACCTGTAATGTCTGCACCTGAAGACTCAGCCTCTGGCCTGGCTGGAAGAGCATAACGTCGGGGCTGGGCCCCACCTCCCTGAACTATATCTCTAGAAAGATCGGCTGCTGGCTGGCCTCTACCTCTGGCGGCTCGAGCTCCTCCTCTATGATCCCTACCTCCAACTCTATGGCCTCTACCCCCGCCTCTAGCTGGCTGGGCGGTCTGTGGATCACCTGATGCCTGAATCATTGGACGAGGACCTTGCTGCTGAGAGCTATCAGAAGCTCGAGGGCAATACCTGGCAATATGTCTCGTGTCGCCACAAGTGTAACTAGCCCTCAGCTGCTGAGAATAACAGAGTGGTGGTGCGCTGATAGGTGCTGATGTGAACTAAAAAGCTGCTGGTCAGAAGACTGCAGCTGAGAGCCACGACCACCTGAAGTACCATGTGAGAACTGAAGGGCTGACTGAAAGGGCCTCGGAGGATGGCCTCTACCATAAGAATCCCCACCTCCAGATGAGGTACCACTGAATGTACCTGCATGATGGGGCCTCTTATCTGACCCATGACTAACTCCCCGTGCAAGAGCCGTCTCAAATCTACGGGCCTCATTGGTCGCCTCCTGAAAAGAAATCTCACTACCAGCCCCCATAGCCATCTGGAGACGGATCGGCTGAATCAACCCATCAATAAACCTCCGCACCCTCTCTCTCTCGGTGGGGAGTATAACAATAGCATGGCATGCCAGATCAATGAACCGAGTCTCATATTGCGTGACTGTCATAGAGCCTTGTTGGAGGCGCTCGAACTGCCTGCGAAGAGCCTCCCGCTGAGTAACTAGGAGAAACTTCTCCAAAAACAACTCTGCAAACTGGTCCCAAGTCAGTGATGGTGACCCAGCTGGTCTGGATAAACAATAGTCCCTCCACCAAGTCTTGGCGGATCCTGCTAGTCGAAAGGTGGCGAAGTCGACCCCATTGGTCTCCACAATACCCATAGTCCGAAGGATCTCATGGCAGCTAAATAAGAAATAATGTGGATCCTCTAAAGAAGTATCACTGAATGTGGTGGTGAAAAGCTTGGAGAACCTATCAAGCCTCCACAAAGCATCTGAAGACATAGCCGCTCCATCGCCGGCCTGGTATACCTGGCTGAACTACCACAGCTGGCTGGACCACTGGAATATGAGCCTGGGGAGCTACCTACTCCGGAGTACGTGTAGCAGGAGTCTGAACTCCTCCTCCAGCCTGAGAAGTGGCTGGTGCTACTTGAAGCAAACCCGCTCTAGTGACGCTATCCACAAAGCCTGCCGGTCTGATCAAAGTGTCCTTAAGATCTGGGGTGACCATGAACCCTCCTATGACCTGAGCTGGGCCCACCGGAGCTGCTGGGGCAGGACTTCCTCATCATAATCGATATAAGGCTCCACCTCTGGGACTGCTGCCTGGGGCAGAGCTATGCCTCTGGTTCGGCCTCTGGCACGACCTCGGCCTCTGCCCATCGTAGGAACTGTTGCTGGGGGCTCGGGCTGCTGCGTGGTAGAAGAGAAAGCACGTTTTCTCGTCATCTGCGAAAGAACAGAGTGGAAAGACAATCAGTATTTGAGAAACACACTCGCACGACAAGAAAGAACAAAGTGAAATTTTCCTAACTCCATAGCCTCTGGTGGATAAATATAGACGTCTCCATACCGTTCCCTCACACTCTACCAAGTTTGTCCGTGAGTAGCGAGAACTATGTAACCTAGTGCTCTGATACCAACTTATCACGACCCGGATTTCCCACCGTCGGGAGTCGTAATTTAATACTTCTCTCAATAACATTAACAATATAAAGAAGAACGAGACAATTAATATAAAAGTGAAAGTCTTAAAAACATAAATAACTGAAACCAAATGCGGAAGTTTAAATACGACTCTACCCAGATCCGGTGTTACTAACTCAAGAACTACTAAAGAGTTCTAAAAACAAGTCTGAATAGATGTACATCCATGTTTGTCTCGGTACAAGGAAAAACAAACTAATAACATAGAAGGGACTCCGGCTTGCTGACGTCAGTTAGGCTACCTCGAAAGTCCCTGGACTGAAGTCAGCTCCCGATCAAATCCTACTGCTGGGGCCCAAAAGCTACTCCTGGATCTGTGCAAAAGGATACACAGACTGTAGCATCAGCACAACCGACCCCATGTGCCGGTAAGTGCCTGGCCTAACCCCGTCGAAGTAGTGATGAGGCTAGACAGGACTACCAATCAGCCTGTGCNCTGTGCATATATATATATATATATATATATATATATATATATATATATATATTTATACATACAAGTACTACAAAAAAAAATAACAGCGGAAAGTAATAATTAAGACTGGGAGGGGAACATGCTTATGAGGATAACAGATCAAATAGAACTATAGGAATAAACAAGGAAAACTACAACTGATCTCTTCTAACACAGAATACGTGGCCGGCGTGCCACACGATCCCATTTCATAACGTATAAGTGGTCGGCATGACACATGATCCCAATTCATAACATATAAGTGGTCGGCGTGCCACACGATTCGAATTCACAACATATAAGTGGTCGGCGTGCCACACAATCCCATTTCATGATATATATATAAGTGGTCGGCGTGCCACACAACTCGGCAAGGGAACAAGTATCAATTCAACTATCCCGGCAAGGGAGAATGAAAATATACAGTTAATTCCCGGCAACGGAGCAACAATAATATCTTACACGTCCCGGCAAGGGAATCATTACATCTCTTTCTCTTTTATTCATTTCTTATTTCCTAACCATGTCATAATTTGAGCCAACGCTCCAAGGAATCTACAAATCATATTTCCTCTTCATACTGTTCACATTATATCAAAACCATCAATCTAAAAAAGGAAGAGTCACTACGGAATCCCAATTAAGCACAAGTAAGGACTCATGGTCATGTTAGACACCGGTGTATAGATACTCGTCACCATGCCTATACACCGTACTCAACATTTAGCAATTATCAAATAGTACTCTAATCCTATTCCCTCAAGCCAAAGTTAGATCAAACACTTACCTCGAATGCTCCACACTCAACTCAAGCCTCTAGTATAGCTTTACCCCTCGAATTCGGCTCCAACTCAGTCAAATCTATGAAATAATGACTTTACAATATTAATAATAGCTAAACAAACTAAACCCAATGCCTAAATATGAATTTCTAAGCTTTCTTCCCAAAATTCCAAAATCGACCCCGGGCCCGCATGGTCAAAACCCGAGGTTCGAACCAATTTCATGTCACCCATTCCCCCACGAGCCCGAATATACAATTTATTTTCAAATTCGACCCCAAAACGAGGTCTAAATCGACGAAAATCGAAAAGCCCTAACTCTACCCTTTTCCCCCAATTTCCACCCTAATCTATGTGATTTAAGCTTGGAAACTTACTAATTAGTGAAGGATAATGAAGGAAATAAGTAAGAAATTACTTACCCATGTGGTCTTGAAGAATGGGGGCTTCAATGGCTTCCTAAAGCTTGGGAGAGAAGAGAGCTCGTGAGTATTTTTGAACAATCCCGTATGTACTGTTTCTGGTTTTAAAAAAAATCACTGAACAACCTTACTCTATGCGTTCGCGACACAGGGGTCGCGTTTGTGATGAAGGGGAAGTTGGGTGCATCGCGTTCGCGATTAGGGTGATGCGAACGCGAAGGGAAAACTGGTGGGGGTCCTGGGTTGGCTTACGCGAACGCACAAGGTAGGATGCGATCGCGTTTGAGGAAAGGCTGGAACTCTGCGAACGTGGGGGATATTCCGCGAACACGGAGAAGGGAAGGCCCAAAGGTATGCGAACGCGGGATGCAATCCGCGATCGCGAAGAAGAGATTTGCTGTGCAAAAATTGCAGAAAAATCTGCTACACCTCCTAAGATCAAAACACCCCAGGACACCTCCGAAACACCCCCGAGCCCTCGGGGCTCCTAACCGAACTCACACACTAACTAAACAACCTCATACAAACTTAACCAAGCGATCAAATCGCTAAAATCACATCATAAACGAGGAATTAAACCTCAAATTCATCACTTTTCATTCAAACTTCATAAATTTCCAACTTTAGATATTTAGGTCCGAAACACGTCAAACAACGTCCGATTTCAACCAAATTTCACAGAAAGCGCTTAAACGACATATAAGACCTATACCGGGTGCCGCTACCAAAATACGGGCCGATACCAATGCTATCTAATTCATTTTCATTTCAAGTTTTCATATTAAATTTCAAAAAATAATTTCTTTCAAAAATTCATTTCTCGGGCTCGGGACCTCGGATTTTGATTCCGGAAATACACCCGAGTCCCATATTTTTCTATGGACCCTCCGAGACGGTCAAATTACGGGTCCGGATCTGTTTTCCCAAAATGTTGACCAAAGTTAACCTTAATCATATTACTATCAAAATTCATTAAATGTTTCACAGAATTCGCATTTAAGCTTTCTGGCTACGCGCCCGGACTACGCATGCAAATCAAGGCGACTAAAAGTGAGGTTTTCAAGGCCTCGGAAGCACGGAATGAATGAGAAAACATGTGATGACCCTTTGGGTCGTCACATCTAGATATACACCAAAGCTCGACAGTTCAAAGATATCCGATATAAGTCACTATGGAAAGTTCAAAGGGAAATCTACTTATCCAAATGCAACTAATCCTTAATTGCAAATCATACAGTTTTTATGCATATCCTCTTCTTTTAGGCCATTCCCCATTCATGAGGGAGATTGTTGGAATGTAAAGACATGAAGTATCTTAAATTAAGTGGTGTGAAAGGGAAACGGAGGAAATAATTTTTGGAGGGAAATGAAAAATTCAAATTCATTAAAGTCTTGCAAAGTGGATTATCCCACATTGGATGGGACAATCCAATATGTGTTTATATTGAGAAACACATTCTCTACCTCTCAAAAGGTTGAGAAGAAGGGAAACCCATCGCACCGTCGTCGTCGCTCGGCTCGGCTTCGGCTTTAAATTTGGATTTGGATTTGGATTTGGATTTGGTCAAATGATCGAACGATAAGATTAATTTTTGGTCGTAATCCTAATTAATTAATTGACAGTTTCCTCCTCCTATTATTATTATTTTTTTTAATTTTAAAAAGAAGAAGAAGAAGTTAACAGCTGTGTCTGTTAACCCAACGTTCTTCTTTCCAACAGTCGTATCTGTTACTCCATTCCTGAACAGGTCTGTTCGCACCTATCATTGGCCTATAAATTCCAAAGGCTTTGCCTCATTTCAGTACCCAGTTTTTCCAGACATCTCTCTCAAAACTCTCCTTCTTCGTAACTATATTGCTGCATCGCCTTCATCAAAACAATACAGTAAGTCGTGTGATTTGCAGCATATCTTTGAGTTTATTGGAATTCTATGATTTGTATTTCCACTATCACAGAATCATTTTTCCGTTCTTTCCTGGGATAAAGTAACCTATAATCCTTGGCAACTGTGGGTGTGACGACCCAAAGGGTCATCACTGGATTTCTCTTTTTTTCTGCAATTCCGAGGCCTTGAAAACCTCACCTTTAGTTGCCTCGATTTGCATGTGCGGTCCGGGCGCGTAGCCGGAAAGATTATATGTTAAATTCTGTGAAACATTTCAAAATGTTGCTTTAAAATGATTAAAGTTGACTTCGGTGAACATTTTTAGTAAACGGACCCAGACCCAGACCCGTGATTTGACGGTCCCGGAGGGTCCTTAGAAAAATATGGGACTCAGGCATGTGCTCGGAGTCGAAATCCGAGGTCTAGAACCCGAGGAAAAGAATTTTTTTGTGAAATTGTTTTTCTGAAATTATAAAGGAAAATAGAAATGAAAATTGATTAAAAGACTATGGTATCGGGCTCGTATTTAGGTTTCGACGCCCGGTACAAGTCTTAAATATGTGTTAAGCGCTTTCTGTAAAGTTTGGTCGAAATCGGACGTCATTTGACGTGTTTCAGACCTAAATATCTAAAGTTGGAAGTTTATGAAGTTATAATGAAAAAAATGATGAATTTGGGGCTTGATTCAATGATTTTGATGTTATTTTGGCGGTTTGATCGCTCGAGTAAGTTCGTAGGATGTTGTTGAGTTAGTGTGTGTGATTGGTTTGGAGCCCCGAGGGCTCGGTAGTGATTTGGAGGTGGTTCGGGGTGTTTTTAAAGTTAGGAAGTCAACAGATTTTCTGCAATTTTTACTTAGGGGTTTCCTTCATCGTGTTTGCATTGATACGTTCGCGTTCGCGTAGCTCTGTACCTTCTCCCTTCGCGTTCGCGTTCTAGCCATCGTGATCGCGATGGTTTATTTTGTCCTCTATTGTGTTCGCGTCCTATAACGCGCGTTTGCCTAGGCCAATCTTGGACCCCCAACATTTTTTCTCTACGCGTTCACGTTGACCCTCACGCGATCGCAATGAATTGACTAGTTTACCCTTCATGAACGCGAAGGGCAATTTTGCCCAGTGAATTTTTAAGTTCAAAACAGAACCATTACGGGATTATTCCCATTTTTCATAAAACTTGTCTTCTCCACAATACATAGTCGATTTTTAGAGCTATTCTTCACCAAAGCTTCTTGGGTAAGTATTATCTAACTCGTTTTCTTCATTTCCTATCATCATTTATAAAATTCCTAGACCTAAATCATGAAATCAAAGTAGAAATTAGGTTTTTTTTTTGGTAGAGTTAGGGTTTTGAGAATGTTGGGTGATTCAACCTCAATTTGGGGTCGAATCTTGAAACAAATTATATATTTGAACTCGTGGGGTTATGTGTGATTGGGTTTTGGTCCGAGCCTCGTGTTTGGACCATGTGGGCCCGGTGTCAAATTTTGGTATTTTTGGAAGAATGCTAAAAAAATTCATATCTAGGCTATGGGATGTTACCATTGAGTCCTTATTGATATTATTGAATTAATTATGCCTAGATATTATTGTTTCGGAGTCGGATTGTAGAGGAAAGGCGGTATTTGAGGACTGATTGCTATTATTTGGACCGAGGTAAGTGTTTAATCTAACTTTGGCTTGAGGGAATAGGATTAGAATATTATTTGCTAATTGCTAAATGTTGAGTACGGTATATAGGCATGGTGATGAGTATCTATACACCGGCGTCTAGCATGACCGTGAGTCCTTATTGTGCTTATTCTGGTTTTGTTGTGACTCTTCCTTTCTAAATTAATGAACTCTATATAATGTGAAAAGTATGAGAAGGAATTTATGACTTGTAAACTCTTTGGAGCATTGGCTCGAATGATAAAGTAACTATTGAGTAAGAAATGAAAGAAAGAGAAAGAGACGTGATTATTCCGTTGCTGGGCTGTTTACGTACATTGATTATCTCCCTCGCCGGGATGTGAAAGTTATTGTTATTGTTCTCTCGTCGGGATTTGATTGTCTACTTGTGTTTTCCCTCGCCAAGATATCTATTACTTTCGTCTATCCCTTCGCCCCCTTTGTTTGTGATTGCTGTTTGGGTGAGGTTGAGTGATAAAGCACAATAGGTGATGCCGTGAACGATTGTTTTGATTATTAATGCATGAAGGAACATTCCGGGCCATGTTTTGATTATTAATGCACGAAGGAACATTCTGTGCCATGTTTTGATTATATTTGCATGAAGGATTATTTCGTTCCATGTTTTGATTATATTTGCATGAAGGATCATTCCGTGCCATGTTTTGATTATATTTGCACGAAGGATCATTCCGTGCCATGTTTTGATTATTAATGCATGAAGGAACATTCCATGCCATGTTTTGATTATATTTGCACGAAGGATCATTTTGTGCCATGTTTTGATTATATTTGCACGAAGGATCATTCCGTGCTATGTTTTGATTATTAATGCACGAAGGAACATTCCGTGCCATATTTTGATTATATTTGCACGCAGGATCATTCCGTGCCATGTTTTGATTATATTTGCACGAAGGATCATTCCGTGCCATGTTTTGATTATATTTGCACGAAGGATCATTCCGTGCCATGTTTTGATTATTATTGCACGAAGGAACATTCCATGCCATGTTTTGATTATTAATGCACGAAGGGACATTCCGTGTTATGTTTGCTTTATTACTCTCGTTGACTTGTAGTTGTACCATTTCATTCCTTATTTATTTACCTTGTATTCTAAACTGCTACAGCCCCTACAGCCCCTACAGCATGCTACCCTCCCTTTTGACTTGTTAAAGCTCTAAACTGCTACAGCCCCTACAACATGCTACCCTCCCTTTTGACTTGTTAAAGCTCTGTACTCTCTCCAATTGCGTATATGTATATGTGTGTGTGTGTATATATATATATATATATTTGAACTGCACAGGTTTGTTTGGTAGTCCGGTCTAGCCTCATCACTACTTCGCCGGGGTTAGGCCAAGCACTTACCAGCACATGGGGTCGGTTGTGCTAATGCTACACTCTGTGCATCTTTTTGCACAGATCCAGGTGTTGGAGCAGCAGTATCATTCTGGGAGCGAGTTTCCAGTTCAGGGACATTCGAGGTAGCCTTGCTGACGTCCGTAGGCCCCGAGTCCTTTATATTTTATTCAGTTTGTTATCACTGTACCATAGCAGATAGTTTTATGTTTCATTCAAACCTTGTATTTAGTATTCTCTAGACGTTCGTGAGTATTGTGACACCAGTCTTGGGTAGAGGATTTCTAAAGTTCCGCATTTCTTTTAGTAAATTTTATTTGAGACTTCCGCTTGTTGTTAATACTATTGATGTTCGCTAAAAGAGGTTATTGATGATTGGCTTGCCTAGCTCCTATTAGTAGGCACCATCATGACTTCCGAGGGTGGGAAAATCTGGGTCGTGACAAAGTTGGTATTAGAGCTCTAGGTTACATAGGTCTCGCTACTCGCGGACAAACTTGGTAGAGTCTGAGGGATCGGTACGAAGACGTTTGCATTTATCCCCCAGAGGCTACAGAGTTAGAAAAGTTTTACATTTGTTATTTCTTGTCGTGCGGTCTATTTTTCAAGTACCGATTGAATTTTTATTCTATTTCGCCACAGATAGCGAGAACACATGCTTCCCCTTCTACCGCACAGCTGTCCGAGCCCCCAGTAGCAGCTCTAGTGGCAGAGCCTCAGGTTGATTTGGAGGAGGAGGTTCCAGCCCCAGCAGTCCCGGTGGGCTCAGCTCAGGTCCCAAAGGGGTTCATTGCCACCCCCAGTTCTTCAGGATGCTCTAGCCCGATTGGTAGGCTTCGTGGAGAGTGTCATTCGAGCGGGTTTGCTTCAAGAGTTCAGGCAGCGGTGGCAGGTCATCCGAGTATAGTGGCTCAGGCCGAGAGTGAGATCACTTTTTAGGAGCCGGCCAATGTGGGCCGTAGAGATGAGATAGCTATGCCACATGGAGGTGGTCATGGGTTGGACAAGAGGCCCCGTCGCGCAGGCAGGTTCAGTGGTACCTCGTCTAGAGGTAGAGGTACTTATGGTAGAGGCCATCCTCCAAGGCCCTTTCAGTCAGCTTCCCGTGTCACTCATGGTACTTCAAGTGGTCATTCAGGTTGACAGGGTCAGCCTAAGTTCCCTCAGCAATGCGTGGATGTTATGAGTGTGGCGAGTATGGTCATCTCAAGAGGGTTGGCCCGAGGTTGAGGGATGCTCAGCCGCACCAGACGAGGTCTTGCCATGTTGTGGTGATCCGAGGCACATTGTCAGATATTGCCGTCGAGTTTATGGTGGCTTCCAGCATCAGAGTTCTTGTACGATAATTTAGGCACCGGAGGTTTCACTGCCTGCCCAGCCAGCTAGAGGCGGTGGCAGAGGTGTTAGAGGTGGAGGTAGAGGTCTTAGAGGTGGATTTCAGGTTGCCAGAGGTAGAGGCCGGCCAACAGCTAGGCCAGGGCTGAGTCTTCAGGTGCAGACATTACAGGTACCATTCTGATTTGTATTAGAGATACTTCAGCGCTATTTGACCCTAGGTCTACGTATTCATATGTGTCGTCCTATTTTGCTCCCTACCTGGCTATGCCTAGTGATGCCTTGGGTATCCCTGTTTATGTATCTACACCGATGGGTGATTCTATAGTGGTCGACCGAATTCGTCATTCCTGTGTGGTAGTGTTTGAGGGTCTTGAGACTTGTGTTGATTTATTGCTCTTAGACATGGTAGATTTCGACGTCATATTAGGGGTGAAATGGTTGTCCCCGTATCATGCTATCTTGGATTGTCACGCCAAGACCGTCACCTTGGCTTTGCTAGATTTGCCCCGATTGGTGTGGAAAGGACCCCAGGTCATGTCACCCGCAGTGTTATTTCATATGTAAAGGCTCGACGCATGGTCGAGAAGAGGTGTTTAGCTTATCTGGCATATGTTCGCGATTCCAGCACAGAGGTCCCTTCTATTGACTCTGTTCCTATTATTCGGGAGTTCCCCGAGATTTTCCCTTCAGACCTGCTGGGTATGCTGCCCGACAGGGATATTGACTTTTGTGTTGATCTGGCCCCAGGCACGCAGCCCATTTCTATTTCGCCGTATCGCATGGCCCCGCCAGAGTTGAAGGCGTTAAAGGACCAGTTGCAAGATTTGCTAGAGAAGAGTTTTATCAGGCCTAGTGTTTCTCCTTGGGATGCGCCAGTGTTATTTGTGAAGAAAAATGATGGATCGATGAGGATGTGCATTGAATATCAGCAATTGAACAAGGTGACGATTAAGAACAAGTATCCACTGCTGAGTATTGATGATTTGTTTGACCAGCTTCAGGATGCGAAGGTGTTTTCAAAGATAGACTTGAGATTTGGCTACCATCAGCTGAGGATTAGGGCGTCTGATGTCCCTAAGACAGCATTTCGCACTTGGTACGGGCATTATGAGTTTTTGGTCATGTTATTTGGGTTGACCAATGACCCAGCAGCATTTATGGAGTTGATGAACCGAGTGTTCAAGCCTTATCTATATTTGTTCGTGATAGTCTTTACTGATGATATTCTGGTGTACTCCCGCAGCCGGGAGGAGCACGAGCAGCACCTCAGAGTGGTTCTTCATACTCTGAAGGATAGTCAGTTGTATGCTAAGTTCTCGAAGTGTGATTTTTGGTTGAGTTCGGATGCATTTTTGGGTCATGTTGTATCAGCAGAGGGCATTTAGGTGGACCCTAAGAAGATTGAGGCAATCAAGAACTGGCCTCGACCAGCATCAGCGATTGAGATTCGGAGTTTCTTGGGGTTAGCAGGTTATTACCGCCGCTTCGTAGAGGGATTTTCATCCATAGCAGCCCCGATGACCAGATTGACCCAGAAGGGTGCCCAGTTCAGGTGGTCAGACGAGCGTGGGGAGAGCTTTTAGTAGCTCATGACAGCTCTGACTACGGCACCGATATTGGTTTTGCCCACAGGCTCACGGCCTTATACAGTTTAACTTGATGCTTCCCGTATTGGACTTGGTGCGGTATTGATGCAGGATGGTAGAGTCATTGCTTATGCTTCGAAGCAATTGAAGATCCACGAGAAGAATTATCCGGTCCATGATCTAGAGTTGGCAGCCATTGTTCATGCTTTGAAGATTTGGAGGCATTACTTATATGGTGTGACGTGTGAGGTGTACACTGATCACAAGATCCTGCAATACTTGTTCAAGCAGAAGGAGTTGAGCTTGGGGCAGTGGAGATGGTTGGAGCTATTGAAGGATTATGATGTTACTATTTTGTACTACCCGGGGAGAGCCAATGTCGTGGCCGATGCATTGAGTAGGAAGTCTGCCATCATGGGTAGTCTTGCTTATGTTCCAATCAGCCAGAGACCGCTTGCCTTGGATATTTAGGCCTTGGCCAATCGGTTTGTGAGGTTGGACATTTCTGAGCCTAGCAGAGTGTTAGCTTGCACGGTCGCCCGTTCTTCATTATTGGTACGTATCCGTGATCGGCAGTTTGATGATCCCCATTTGTGTGTCCTGAGAGACACGGTGTAGCGTGGAGGTGCCACGAAGGTGACCTTAGATGATGATGGTGTTTTAAGGTTGCGGGAGTGAGTTTTTGTGCCCAATGTCAATGGGATCCGAGAGTTGATCTTAGAAGAGGCCCATATTTCTCGATATTCTATTCACCCGAGCACCGCGAAGATGTATCAGGACTTGCGGAAGCATTATCGGTGGCATAGGATGAAGAAAGATATTGTTGCATATGTGGCTCGGTGTTTGAACTGTCAGCAAGTCAAGTATGAGCATCAGAGGCCTGATGGTTTGTTTCAGAGGATTGAGCTTCCCGAGTGGAAGTGGGAGAGGATTACCATGGATTTCGGTACCGGACTTCCGATGACTCGGAAGAAGTTTGATGCTATTTGGGTCATTGTTGATAGGCTGACCAAGTCAGCGTATTTTATTCCTGTTGCAGCCACTTATTCATCGGAGAGGTTAGCTGAGATCTACATCCGGGAGATTGTCCGCCTTCATGGGGTGCCGGCATCTATCATTTCGGACCGGGGTACGCAGTTTACCTCGTGCTTCTGGAGAGCAGTTCAGCAGGATTTAGGAACCCAGGTTCAGTTGAGCACAGCGTTCCATCCTCAGACGAACGGCCAGTCCGAGAGGACTATTCAGTTATTGGAGGATATGCTCCGAGCCTGTGTCATTGATTTTGGAGGCTCGTGTGACCAGTTTTTGCTGTTAACAGAGTTCGCCTACAACAACAGCTACCAGTCCAACATTCAGATGGCTCCATGAGAGGCGTTATATGGTAGGCGATGTCGGTCTCCAGTCGGATGGTTTGAGCCGAGAGAGGCTCGGTTATTGGGTACAGAATTAGTTTAGGAGGCCTTGGGTAAGGTCAGGATCATTCAAGACAGGCTTCTTTCGGCTTAGTCGTGGTAAAAGAGTTATGCAGATCGCAAGGTTCGAGATGTAGCTATCATAGTTAGTGAGCAAGTATTGCTCTGTGTATCGCCTATGAAGGGCATGATGAGATTTGGGAAGAACGACAAGCTTAGCCCTAGGTTCATTGTCCATTTGAGATTCTTGATCGTGTGGGAGAGGTGTCCTACAGACTTGCCTTACCACCTAGCTTGTTAGCCGCGCATCCAGTGTATCATGTGTCCATGCTTCGGAAGTATCATGGCGATCCAACCCACGTGTTAGATTTCAGCACTGTCCAGTTGGACAAGGATCTGTCTTACGAGGAGGAGCCGGTAGCTATCCTAGACTAGCAGGTTTGACAGTTGAGGTCGAAGAGTTTTCCTTCAGTGCGTGTCTAGTGGAGAGGTCAGCCTCCTGAGGCATCGACCTGGGAGTCCAAGTCCGATATGCGGAGCCGCTATCCTCATCTAATTCCTGACAAATGTACTTCTTTATTTTGTTCGTTCGAGGACTAACGGTTGTTTTAGAGGTGGAGAATGTGACGACCCAAAGGGTCATCACTGGATTTCTCTCTTTTTCTACGCTTCCGAGGCCTTGAAAACCTCACTTTTAGTTGCCTCAATTTGCGTACGCGGTCCAAGCGCGTAGCCAGAAAGATTATATGTTAAATTCTGTGAAAATTTTCAAAATGTGGCTTTAAAGTGATTAAAGTTGACTTTAGTCAACATTTTTGGTAAACGGACCCGGACCCGTGATTTGACTGTCCCGGTGGGTCCGTAGAAAAATATGGGACTCGAGCATGTGCCCGGAGTCGAAATCCGAGGTCTAGAAACTGAGGAAAAAAATCTTTCTGTGAAATTGTTTTTCTGAAATTATTATGGAAAATGGAAATGAAAATTGATTAAAACACTATGGTATCGGGCTCGAATTTTGGTTTTGACGCCCAGTACAAGTCTTAAATATGTGTTAAGCGCTTTCTATAAAGTTTGGTCAAAATTGGACGTCATTTGACGTGTTTCGGACCTAGCCTTGCTGACGTCCGCAGGCTCGGAGTCCTTTCTATTTTATTCAGTTTGTTATCGTTGTACCATAGCAGACACTTTTATGTTTCATTCAAACCTTGTATTTAGTATTCTCTAGACGTTCGTGAGTATTGTGACACCAGTCTTGGGTAGAGGATTGCTAAAGTTCCGCATTTCTTTTAGTAAATTTTATTTGAGACTTCCACTTGTTGTTAATACTGTTGATGTTCGCTAAAAGAGGTTATTGATGATTGGCTTGCCTGGCTCCTATTAGTAGGCACCATTACGACTCCCGAGGGTGGGAAAATTCGGGTCGTGACAAAGTTGGTATCAGAGCTCTAGGTTACATAGGTCTCGCTACTCACGGACAAACTTGGTAGAGTCTGAGGGATCGGTACAGAGACGTCTGTATTTATCCCCCAGAGGCTACAGAGATAGGAAAGTTTCACATTTGTTATTTCTTGTCGTGCGGTCCATTTTTAAAGTACCGATTGAATTTCTATTATGTTCCTCCGTAGATGGTGAGAACACGTACTTCCCCTTCTACCGCACAGCACTCTGAGCCCCCAGCAACAGCTCCAGTGGTGGAGCCTCAGGTTGATTTGGAGGAGGAGGTTCCAGGACTAGCAGTCTCGGTAGGCCCAAATCAGGTCCTAGAGGGGTTCATTGCCACACCAGTTCTTCAGGATGCTCTAGACCGATTGGTAGGCTTCGTAGAGAGTGTAATTCGAGCGGGCTTGCTTCTAGGAGTTCAGCCAGCGGTGGCAGGTAAGCCGAGTATAGTTGCTCAGGTCGGCAGTGAGATCACTTTTCAGGAGGCGGCCAATGTGGGTCGTGATTGGCGCATGTGCGATGAGGGCTCCACAGATGCGGACTCGCAGAAGCAGCGAGGAGCCCGCAGCTGTGAAAGTCGCTAGGCAGAATGTTAAAAAGAGCGGGGTTGAGTTCATTTCACCAATTTTTCTTTACTTTAGGGCGATTTTGGAGCTTCTTGAGTGGGGTTTCCACCTAGCAACTTGGAGGTAAGTTAATTCTACCTATTATGAGTTAAATACACTAATTATGTGTAGATTTTAACATGGAAATTAGTGGAAAACTTGGGGTTTGAGGGGAAAACCTAGAAAATTGATATTTTGGATTTTGACCACGATTTTGGGTATGAAATTGAGAGTAAATTATATATTTATATTCGTGATGCTATGGGTAAATTTATTCTTTGAAATTTTTTGGAATTCGGGCACGTGGACCCGAGGGCCTTTTTGTAAACTTTTCGATCGGGGTTAGAAATTGTTATAAATTAGATTGTAATGAGTAATTGAGCATATATTAATGGAGTTGCATAATTATTGGCTAGTTTTGGAGCATTTAGCATCGATTCGAGTCTTCGGAAGGGCGTGGAATGTCGGTTATGGATCTTCGGAGCAAGGTGAGTCTCATTTCTAACCTTGTAAGAGATATTGTCCCCATAGGTAAAATAATTGGTTATGTGCTCCTATTTGTGGGGGCTACGTACGCACAAGGTGACGAGAGTCTGTGCGTAGCTACTAATATGTGTAAGTCCGGATAGTCTACGACCCAAAAATATGCTATACTTGGAATATCTGTAACTTTATTGACAGTTGAATTGCTTAAATCCTATCGAATTGGTAAATGAATTTCTAAAAGGAATTAAACTTTATTTTTCTGAATTGCCAAAAGAGAATTGGTTTTCTTTGGATATTTGTTTCCTGATGAGTTCTTGATTGACTGTCTGTGCATGTTTAAATTCTCGAACGAGCCGATCGCCTCGGTAGCTTAAATAGATGCATCTATGGTTCACGCCATTCAACCCTCTGGCAGTGCACATTTTATATATTGTTAGATTGGGTCGTACATCTTTGGCATGATTTGCGCATGCTTGTATTGCTTGCCTTGAACTTGTTAAAGTTGTTATAGCCTCTTCCCGGCTTGAGAATATTTGTATAAATGATGAAAAAGAATTTGAAAATTTCCTATAAAAGAAAGAATTATTTACTTACTTCACTATATTGGATTAAGATTATGCTTGTAGAAATCCACGATTTAATATATTATTGATATAACATTACTGGACCATTAGTAAGTGTCGAAGTCGACCTCTCGTCTCTACTTCTTCGAGATTAGATGGGATACTTACTAAGTACACATTATTTTCGTACTCATGCTACACTTGATGTGCATTTTTGTTTCACATGCACATGTACTTCTAGTGGCCTACTGGGCGGAGCAGCAAGGATGATACCGGGACTAGGTGAACTGCAATACTCGAGGCGACCTGCAGCTAGTATAGTCTTTTTCAGTGTATTATATTTACTTTTCTGTCTAATTTGTATTCCGGACGGATGTTTTATTGCATTGTTTTTTAGAAATAGTTCGTGCACTTGTGACACCGGGTTCTGGGGATGGCTATGGGATTATTTAGAATTTTAAAAGTTGTTATATGTTTAATTTCTTATTTAGTGAAATTTACTATGTGTTGTATAACCGTATAAAAGAAGTGATTTTGAAAATATTTAAAACGATAATTTAATTAAGTATTTTGGTTGGCTTGCGTGACAGCGGTGTCCGGCGCCAACACGACCCTCATTAGATTTCGAGTCGTGACAACATGGTATCAGAGCACTAGGTTCCCTTAGGTCTCACAAGTCATGAGCAAGTCTGGTAGAGTCTCGCGGATCGGTACGGAGACCTCTGTACTTATCTTCGGGAGGCTATAGGGCTGTTAGTAGTGCTTCCCTTCTTGATTCCTCATCGTGCGATTTGATTCATTGAGGCTTATGCCCTTGTTTCCTTTCTACTCAATCTTACGCGACACGAACCGCATGTTATAAATCGAGAATTGAAGAATTGTAATGGTACTACAGATGTGGTGCGGTATGTTTCTCCCGATATAGTTGACATGACTATTGTCATCGCTTTGTGGAAGGATAATCTGTCGTATCAGCTCACTGGTCGTACTTCTGAGAGCTTTGAGCCAAGGCACAAGTTGCCATGATGCTTATGAACGATTGTTTCGCAGTATTGATATGATGGTGGGATGTTTGCCTACGTGTTGTAGCAGTAAATGACTTGAAGCGAGCTTTACTCATTACATGATCTAGAGATTCGGTAATTATTCCCGACAGGGGAAAAGCAATTGGCCTATAAATGTTCATATTTGGGTTGATGGAGTAGCGAGGCTTGGTGTTTGCAAGAGTGGTAGAATTTTTATCTGTGATGAGGTGTCGTTGTCTTTGTTGAATGTACTAAGTTTGCTGGCATTATGGTCTTCTGCAATTCCCTTTGGGGGCTAGATATTGTAAAATAATATTGGAAAAATAGATGTCAGAGATCGACAGGGTGCGATGGTTCAGGATTTGGATGTGTATTCCTAATACAAGGCTCGATAAAGATGATCTTCGAAAAGGTTTAAAAGTGATTAGCGTTCTATTGGTTCAAATGCTACCAAGAAAGATTTTGATCTCAGGCATTAACTAAGCAGCAAAGGATGAAGAAGGACGTGTGGGAAGTGTCATGCGGGGGTTAAACCTCCAGAAGGCCAGGTGTAAGAAGTAGAGGTCGAGTAGTTTCTTAAAGAAGTGAGTCTGCCAAAAGTGGGAGAGCGACAGAGCAGTACGTGGATTCGGTGGCTGGGTCTACGGACTTAATTTGAAATATTGGCTATTTCGGCGAGAGATTTGATATGACAGAAGGGAGCGGCTTGAAATGAAGGAGGATACAACCTAACTTTGAGTTTGAAGGATGTTGCCGCGCATGTAATTAATATCCACTGGGGGTGAATGGACTCGTGTAGCTAAAGAGTTAGCTCGGGCTTAGGTGGGTTATTCCCTGTGAGCAAGTTAGCGATCGCGTGATTGGCGAAGCTTCTGCGAAGAATTCTAATAGTTATACCGCAAGAAGATCGGTCATGCCAATGTGGTCAATGATTCATAGTATAAAATGGAGGTTTTACAAAAATATTTCCTGGAATTTTGCGGTCGATTGCGCATGGTTATGTCAATAAGAGATAAGGAATCCTGGTAAATTTCAGAGTTGTGTAATAGTGGCTTCAAGCTAAGTAGGAGATTCCCACCGCCTACAATTGGGTTGTATGGTTATCTTCTTGCGAGGTATCTAGTTATTAACATATTGATGGGATATTTCAGTAAGGAGAAAAGGGACATAAGTGGTAATTTGGGCAAGGGAATTGATAAATGTGTGCTATAGTTGGCCTTATGGGCTCATGTTCATGCCAAGGGAAGTGGTTCTGCCGGGTACTCCATTGAGAAGGCATGCTTGTACTAGAGGAATCATGGAGTTGATTATATTCGGGCCAAGTCAGAGCGGGTGGCTCTCAACAACGATCCTAGTGGACTCAAAGGGGTAAGGTGTGGTGCCTAATGATTCCGAGCTTATAGGTACAGTTAAGAATCAAGCTTTGTAGCAGCTTATGAGTAGGTGTCCAGAATGTTCTATAATGTTTTGACCTGTAGTATGGCGATTGGGAGGTCTGAAATGGTTCATGGGATTTGAGACAACATGGTTTCGTGATTCAGGTCACTCGGGATGAGCGCGGGTGGAGTGTGTTATGTGTTGGATGGAGTTATTATCTCTAAGGCAATCAAGGATAGATTGGAAGAAGATAGATTGGTTAGCCATAGTTGAAATGGCATATTTGTGGTAGTGATCAGTTCCTTCAACATGATCGAGTTATGCAAGTGATTTGTGTTAGTGTGTGTGAGGCTTGTCGGCCGCCGTAATCGATGTTATTCAGAAGTATCCTACTGTTATGGCCTGTTACGTGTAGTCGGATTCCAAAAGGGTTGTGTTGGCTTAGACCACTACTTAGAGATTTGCATATTCTACGATTATGAGAATTTACCTGGGTGTTGCTATGGTTCTCTGGAAGTGAGTTAAGTGAAAAGTTTTTATATAATGAAACGTTAATCTATTAGTGGTTCCAGAGTTGTGATGAAAAATTGTGTTCTATCGTATATTGGCATGCTGGGTGCAGAGAGTGGTATGGAATTCGAAGTGAGGATCGAGGTTGCAGTTCGGTGTTGGCAAAGAGGTCATGAGCTCGGATGAGCAGGAAAGGAGTTTCGATGTTTAGAGAAAACTGGTATTATTTTCAGCGTCACCTGAGATTGGTGTTTTGTGAAAAGGCTTTATGTCCTGGTTAAGGATCCTTGATCATTTTTCAGCATTAGTACGGCCAGTGGTTTGGATGTACAGACCGGTTATTCATTACGGAAGGTTGTGTTAGCGTGCCCAACGGGAAGGTTTTATAAGTGTGACATGTAGTCACTTGATTGGTTGGAGAATTAAACCAAGTATGAAGATCGTGGTGATATCATTGATTTGGGAATTGATGCCTAGAGGGAACTTGATTTATTGAGTTGTGGACTGTGGATGATTACTCCGGTTATGATGGTTGTTCTTTTGTGTTATGAGAGAAAGGGGAATGATTATGGACCTTTGAAAGGTTATTATCCTAGTTCATTGTGATCAGAATCAGCTTGAGGTCTGTGGATGGATTCAAATGTGAATATGGGCTCTATATCGGGCCAGATGTGTTCATTTCAGTAATGCGCTCCTTATGGACAAGTAGTCAGGGTGTTATTTCATTGCTAGCTATTTCATGTAATGATACATTGCGCCGTGTGAGTTGCGAGACAACTTGGGAAATTTGTTTGTGTGTTGAGGTTCCGCATATAGATGATGTTATATGAGCAAAATGGCTCTTGAGATTCAGATCATAGATCGCACCTCAGTTGTGCTTATGTTTTGTAGCTTATAGCGCTATATCTTCCCTCAGGGATGGTATTATACACTTAGCGTGCTTATGACCGATATTCAGTATTTTGTTGTAATGAGCAATTTATCTCGATGTGCATCTCCTTAGGTGAGTGTTATATGTGGATCGGGTGGCACGCCGCCATGGTATGTTGTTTGGATTGGATTGCGCGCCGCAACAGTGTGGTGTTGAATGCAGTTTTCATACTTCATCTTATGTGTGTTTGTTTTCCATTGTCTAAGGGGATTTCATATTAGTTAAAGTTCATTTCCATTTGTATCATGTCCGAGTACATAGCCTATTGGCACATTGTGGCATCATATGAGACTTTTGATCATGTCTGGGGTGGCTTATTGCCTGAGCAGTTCGTACTTGGTGAGACGAGATCATTGAATTTAGGATCAGTCCAATATGATTATATGAAGCATATTAAGGAGCAAAGACCATTATTCGGTTCATAATGAGGCAAGGGTTCTTATCAAGAGTATAGACCTAGTGATTTGTTGAATTCGGTAGTTGGTTATGAATTTCTACACATCTCTTCTGTCGTGGCGGTATTGTAAGAGTTAGAGCAAGACCTATGTAGGTCACGAGTTGCAATGGGAGCGTCAGATTTGTGGAATTTCGAATTATTTGATCGAAGAATGTTATTGTGGTCCCGTGAGTAAAGTGGTGCAAGTTGTGAATTCAGCTAAGGGACGCGGTCATGTTTTGGTGTTGCTTTTAGTTATTGATGCAGTGAGCGTATGTTGGAACAGGCATGGCAGAGAATTTTAGATGATGGAATTGGGCTCGAAGGCTTATTTGCTCCAGTGAAAAAGGATATCTTCAAATAGATCGAGCTAGGGTGTCCAGTTGAGTTGTGGTAGCACGGGTAGGTGCTCGAGGTGTTAAACAGTGATTTCAAACAACCCCAACATAGTTCTTAGCACGTTCGAGGATAAACATATGTCTAAGTGGGAGAGAATCTAACAACTCGACTGTTCTCTTTGAGCTCTAGCACGCCGTTCAGGAGTTTGAGGCCATGAGCAGCTTCATTTCATGTATTATGACTTGCACGTATGGTTGGAATTGAATTTTGAGAAGTTCAAAGTTGGTTTGGAAAGAGAATTCTCATTTCAGAAGCTTTAAGTTGAAAGAATTAGCTAAGATCGGATTTTTGAGTAAACGACCTCGGAATCAGGATTTGAAGGTTACAGCAGGTTCGTATGATAATTTCGGACTTGGGCGTATGTCCGGGTCAGTTTTTGATGACCCGGGAGCGTTTTGGCGCCTATTGTGAAAGTTAGCATTTTGGAAGAAATTTTATAAGTTTGGGTTGAAGTGAATTTCAGTGTTATCGATGTCCGTTTGGGATTCCGAGTCAGGGAGTAACTTCGTATGGTGATTTTGGAGTTGGGAGCGCGATCGGAAGTGAATTCGGAGGTCCGTGGGTCATTTTGGAGTCGTTTGGCTAAAGATAGAAATTTGAAGGTTTTTGAGAAGTTTGACAGGAAGTGGACTTTTTGATATCGAGGTCGGAATCCGATTTCGAAAGTTGGAGTAGGTCCGTAATATCGAATATGACTTGTGTGCAAAATTTGAAGTCAATCAGATGTGATTTGATATGTTTAAACATCAAAAGTAGAAGTTTGAAATTCTAAAGTTCATAAAGCTTGGATTGGAGGTCTATTCATGATTTTAGCGTTGTTTAATATGATTTGAGGTCTGGCATAAGTCCATAATGTGTTTTGGGACTGGTTGGTATGATTGGTTGGGGTCCCGGGGGCCTCGGGTGGATTCTAGGTGGTTATCGGATCGAATTGGAGATTGAAGGATGAGCTGAAGGGGTTTGGTTGATGGTGTAACCGCTTCTATTGAGGGTTCCCCGCGGAAGCGGCCTTGCAGAAGCGAGGAAGGGAACCACATAAGGGGTTAGATGTGAAAGGAGCAGGGACCGCAGATGCGGGGGCATTAGCTGCATCTATGCTAGCGCAGAAGCGAGAAGAAGGATCGCAGAAGCGGTGATTGGCGCAGGTGCGATGAGGGCTCCGCAGATGTGGACTCGCAGAAGCAGCGAGGAGTCTGCAGGTGTGGAGGTCGCTGGGCAGAATGTTTTAAACAAGCGGGGTTGAGTTCATTTCACCCATCTTTCTCTTCTTTGGGGAGATTTTGGAGCTTTTTGAGAGGGGCTTCCACCTAACAACTTAGAGGTAAGTTAATCCCACCTAACTTCAGTTAAATACATTGATTATGTACGAATTTTAGCATGTAAATTGGTAGAAATTTGGGGGTTTGAGCGAAAACCTAGAAAATTGATATTCTTAGAATTTGACCATGATTTTGGGTATGGAATTTAAAGGAAATCGTATATTTGAGTTCGTGAGTTCATAGGTAAACTTTATCTTCGAAAAATTTCGGAATTTGAGCACATGGGCCCGAGGGCGTTTTTGTCAACTTTTCGATCGGGGTTAGGAATTGTTATAAATTGGATTATAATGGGCACTTGAGAATATATTAATGGATTTGCATAATTATTGGCTAGTTTTGGAGCAAGTAGCATCGATGCAAGTCTTTGGAAGGGCGTGGAATGCCGGTTATGGATCTTCGGAGTGAGGTGAGTCTCCTTTCTAACCTTGTAAGAGGAATTGTCCCCATAGGTGAAATAATTGGTTATGTGCTCCTATTTGTGGGGGCTACATACGCACGATGTGACAAGAGTCTGTGCGTAGCTACTAATATGTATAAGTCTGGGTAGTTTAGGTCCCAAAAGCATGCTATACTTGGAATATCTGTAACTTTATTGACAGTTGAATTGCTTAAATCCTATCTAATTGGTAAATGAATTTCTAAAAGGAATTAAACTTCATTTTTCTGAATTGCTAAAAAAGAATTAGTTTTCTTTGGATAATTATTTCCTGATAACTTCTTGATTGACTGTCTGTGCGTGTTTAAATTCTGGAACGGGCTAAATGCCTCGGTAGATTAAATAGATATATCTATGGTCCACGCCATTCGACTCTCTGACAATGCACAGTTTAAATATTGTTGGATCGGGTCGTACGTCCTCGGCATGATTTGCGCATGCTTGTATTGCTTGCCTTGAACTTGTTAAAGTTGTTATAGCCTCTTCCCGACTTGAGAATATTTGTATAAATGATGAAAATAAATTTAGAAATTTCCTATAAAAGAAAGAATTATTTACTTGCTTCACTGTATTGGAATAAGATTATGCTTATAAAAATCCACGATTTAATATATCATTGATATAACATTACTGGACCATTAGTAAGTGTCGAAGTCGGCCTCTCATCTCTATTTCTTCAAGATTAGATGTAATACTTACTGAGTACACGTTTTTTTCGTACTCATGCTACACTTGTTTTGCTTTTTGTTGTACAGGCACATGTACTTCTAGTGGCCTGCTGGGCGTAGCAGCATGAATCATACGGGAACTAGATGAGCTGCATTACTCGAGGTGACCCGCAACTAGTATAGTCTCTTTCAGTGTATTGTATTTACTTTCTGTCCAATTTATATTCCGAACGGATGTTGTATTGTATTATTTCTTAGAAATAGCTCATGCATTTGTGACACCGGGTTCGGGGGATGGCTATGGGATTATTCAGAATTTTAAAAGTTGTTAAATGTTTCATTTCTTATTTAGTGAAATTTACTATTTGTTGTCCAACCGTATAAAAGAAGTGAATTTTGGAATTATTTAAAACGAGAATTTAATTAAGTATTTTGGTTCGCTTGCCTGACAGCGGTGTCCGGCGCCATCACGACCCTCAGTGAATTTTGGGTCGTGACACAAAAATCTACCTAGACTTTCGCCTCAAACCGCATTCAATACAAGTTCTAGATTTTAAAATAAGCAGGAGAACTTGGCAACATAACCTAACAACACAATACACTTGGGATCAACAAATATTATAATTTTAATCAGCAACAAACAAATATAAGCTCGAAAAGATATTCAATTAACACATGGATGATGCTCAATTAAATCCCATTTTTTAAAATCTCATTCTCAAAAAAATTAAGTTTTTAGCCGAGTTATGTACTACAAATTCTAAAAAGTGTTTAGTTCAAAATATTACGACCATGGCAAAGAACTGAACAAAGAAATCCATGGAGATACATAAAAGAAGTTATACTAAAAAATATAAACATACACGATATATATTCCTCTACCCCCATACTTAAATACTGCCATGTCCCCATAACAAATAATATAAAAGCAAGATGAGGTAAAGGGGCTCCCTTGCATTTTTTTTCTTTTTCTGGAGATCGTGAACTCCAACCCCAATTCTGAATCACTCTTTCTTTTTCGCTCCTTGGGGTTTATCTTAGAGCACACATGGCCAAGAACATCACAAAATTTTTTTTTTTTCTCACATCCCTCTCTTTCTCGGCCTTGTCTTGAGCAGGCAAATAATAGTATGTGTTGATCCTTAACTCCATTCTGCATTTTTCACGCGGATCATTCCATGCATTTTCCTGAAAGTCTCCAATAACAAAATTCACAAATCATAATGATCAAAAGAAATTGAAGAATGATGGTCATTGAAAATTTGGTTTGTGCGAATAACGACATCTTCATTCTCATTTTCTTTAATCACTTTATGTGAATAAGAAAACTGGAGTAAGCACTCATAACCTATTGAATTATTTTCAACCAAACCATTATTTCCAGCCTTCTTGATTGGATCGGGATATTCACCATTAGTGGTTGATTCTTTCTCATAAAGCTTAATTTTTTCATCAATTGGTCCATCCTCACGAGATGCAGTTTCGTTTAAAAGCTCGCTACAAAAATTCAAGGAGATTGCCATACTTACTAATTGATTTACTTTCATTGTTAGATCCATAATCGCTTTATGATTCTGTGCATATTTTTCATCGGTATTTTCTATGAAATTATGTACAACTTTTTTCAAGTTTACATTCTCCTCTTGAGGTGATTGACTCTCAATATTTTGATTCTTTTGTGAATATTGATTGCACTCCGGATTGCAGTCATATTCACTAGAATCAATAAGCCTGCAAGAACTAGAAACAACATTAGCTTGTTCATTCGATAAACCAAAAGAATAGGAATTACAGAGTTGGCATTCATGAGTAGGTGACTTCCATCACAATATTCACAAGTAATGGACCTTTAACTGATTTTATTAATTAATTATTCAAGGTCATTTATTTTTCTAGTATCCGCAAAGGAGAATGTGTTACTTGTTTGGCATTCAAAGCTTTGGTGCTTGCCTCCACAATAGTCACACTCGATGGCCTTTTGACAGTTTTCTTCTACCAACTCAACAAGCAGTTTACTTGGTTGATCAAAATTCATTTGAAGGAACGTGGAATGAGTTGACCTTCAGGATCCTTTTTTTTGGGTATGGTATTGCTCCCTAGTACTTGTCAGGCACTAGAAAACAAAAGACTTAAGATAAAGAAATAAAATCTCAAAGTAGTAGTAAGACAATTAATTTGAAGTAGATGCTTACCATTCCCCGACAACGACACCAAAAATTTGACGAGCTTTGAGTGTATACAATTTTTCTGCTCGTACTCTGTCAAATTATAGTAAAATTTAAGATATCGTCTCACAAATATTGGAACCACCTAGGCTACAGATTTGTATTGCCTAGGTCACTATTTGAGAGAATCAGATTGGTAAATAGAGAGTTATTGAAAAAATAGTAAAATAAAAGTAATAAATATTTTAACAATTTTATAATAAAAGATAGAGGTTGGGATATTGTGAATCAGCAAGATAAAACCATTTATAATAAAGTCAAAATTTTATTATTTATTTCTCTGTTTGATGAAATGATTGCTTATTTCTAATTCTACCAAATCACATACAGATATCCAATTAATAACACATCTTTCGATTAGTGTAGTTAATTGATTAACAGTTAAATACAGACCTTGTTTTAAGAATGACCGCTTATTTCTAAGACAATCACTCCACATAACAATAATACATAAATAGCACCACTCGTGCTTAGTGTTATCAATTTATTGATAGTTAGTGACATTAAACAATAATTGACTAATAACACCTCTTTCGATTAGTGTAGTTAACCAATTAAAATAATGGCTTCAAACAAGAATTATCTTAGTTGAGTACACCAAGTGAGAAAAAGCCTCTTTCGATTAGCCTTTGTTAAATCAATAAACTTGTTTAAATCTTTCTCTTCTCCTGAATAAGAAATACAATAACAAGATAAAGATTTTGGTAAGTGAATATAATTATATCGATATAATCAATATCAAATATCTTGGTGTATAAAGATGATAAAGAGATAATCTCAATATAAGATGATAATAAAATTAAGATAATTATTATAATATTTTTATAGCATCATCTAATATCCCAACCAAAGAAAATTACTCATTATGGAGAAAAGATAAAGAAGAAAAATATTATTCTACAATAAAAGAAATAACTTTTAAAACTAAAAAAAGTCAATATTAGAGTTGGTATTCTTTGAACAAGAGTTCTCCTTTTTCACTAAAAAGTCATGCCTATTTATAGAAAATTACAACTGTAAACTTCTTAGGGATGTCGTCCTTGGATTGGGGATGACATCCCTAGCTCTTGAATTAATTTCTTTCACTTCTCTTAACTCTTTCCACGAATGACATCCTTAAAATTGAGGATAACATCCTTGGGTTGGGGATGACATCCTTAGCCTTTTTGATATCTCTGCTGGAACACTTTTTTTTCTTCTCTTTTCTTTTTTTTTCTTTTCCTGCAATATTTATGAATAAATTGTACAAATATTGAACAAAAAGTCATATCCATAAATAAAATATTTATTTGTTTAATATAATATATACCTAAAAAATATATAATATATACTTATCAATTGCCTAAGTTTGAATGTGACAAATCAAAATGTCAAGTATATGTGGAATCTAAGTATGTCAAACATCTTTATAAGTCAGTTGAAAGGAATTCAAATCCTTTAGGCTTAATTCACACAGATATTTGTGACATGAAGTCAATACCATCTTGCGGTGGAAAGAAGCACTTCATAACTTTTATTGACGATAGTGCTCGATATTGCTATATTTACTTAATAGTAAAGATGAAGCAATAGACGCATTCAAGCAATACAAAAAGGACATTGAAACAAAACTTAACAAGAAAATCAAAAATGATAAGAAGTGATCGGGGTGGTGAATATGAATCTCCTTTTGAACAAATATGTTTAGAATATGGAATTATTCATCAAACAACGGCTCCTTACATGCCCTAATCCAATGGGATTGCAGAAAGAAAGAATCGTTCATTAAAGGAGATGATCAATGAATTATTGATAAGTTCAAGCCACAGAACTTGTGGGGGGAAGCCGTTCTTACGGCTAGCCGGATACTAAATTGAGTACACCATAGAAAAACACAATCCATTCTATATGAAAAATAGAAGGAAGAAAGCTCAACTTGAATTATTTTAAAGTGTGGGGGTGTTTGGCAAAAGTGCAAGTTCCTAAACCAAAAAGGGTAAAAATAGGACCGAAACCGTTGATTGTGTTTTCATAGGATATGCGATTGATAGTAAAGCATATCGATTTCTGGTTCATAAATCAGAAAATTCCGACATTCATAATAATATGGTTATAGAATCAGATAGTGCTGAGTTCTTTGAAAATATATGTCACGACCCGGATTTCTCACCCTCAGGAGTCGTGATGGCGCCTACTAATAGGATCTAGGCAAGCTAATTAACTATATACATTCTTAGGCAAAACATCGACAATATCGAGACAATGAGACAATTAATATAAAAGCGAAAGTCTTAAACATAAATGAACTGAAAACAAGTGCGGAAATTCAATTACAACCTCTACCCAAGACTGGAGTCACTAACTCACGAAGGTCTATAGAATACTAAAAACAGAGTTTGAATAAAATACAATATTGTTTGTTCCGGTACAAGGACAACAAACGAAATAAGGATAGAAGAGACTTCGGGCCATGCGTACATCAACAAGGCTACTTCAGAATCTCTGGAATGAAGTCAACTCCCAACGCTCCTACTGCTGTCCAAAAGCTGCTGCTCCGGCACTGTGATCTGTACAAAAAGATGCACAGAGTGTAGCATCAGCACAACCGACCCCATGTGCTGGTAAGTGCCTAGCCTAACCTTGGCGAAGTAGTGATGAGGCTAGACCAGACTACTAGATAAACCTATGCATTTATGAAATATATTGCAGAAAATAAATAGGAAATAAGCAGTTTATGAAAAGTTGGAAGAAATCATGTGTTTTGAGGCTTGATTCTATGTATATGATGTTATTTTGGCGATTTGATCGCACGAGTAAGTTCGTAAGATGTTTTTGAGGTTGTGTGCATATTTGTTTTGGAACCCCGAGGGCTCGGGTGAATTTTGGATAGGTGTTGAGTTGCATTTTTGAGCTTTGGAGTTGCAGATTTTCAATCAGGTGCTTCAGACCTGCAGGCTTCGCATTTGCAAAGCCTGGTTCGCAAATGCGAAGGCTTCTCACAATTGCGAAGTTAGCCCAGTTCTAACCCTCCTCGCAAACGTGAGGAATTTCTTCGAAAATGCGAAGGTGCTCCTGTTGGCCAGAGGTCGCAAATGCGACCAAGAAGTTCGCAAATGCGAAGCTTCCCCAAACTGGCCTGAGTTCGCAAATGCGAACAAAAGTCTCGCATTTCCCAGACCTGCTGGGTTTGCAATTGCGAACCCATGTTTGCAATTGCGAACCCATGTTTGAATTTCCCACATCTGAGGCCTGCATTTTTCATACTTGGACGAATTTTCAACCCATTTCTTCATTCTTTCAAACTCAAACACTCCATCGACGATTTTCCAAGAAAACTTTCTTCACCAAATTATTTGTAAGTCAATTTTTACTTAATCCCTTCAATCATTTACATCATTTTTCATGTTTTCATCTTAAAATCAAGGATTTTCATGGGTGAAAATGGGAATTTCGGGTAGAACCTAGGTTTTCTTAAAATTGGGGATTTGGACCTCAAATTGAGGTCCGATTTCAAAATAAATCGTAGATATGAACTCGTGGGGGAATGGGTAACCGGGTTTTGGTTTGAACCTTGGGTTTTGACCACGTGGGCCTGGGAGCGTTTTGGGAATTTTTGAGTAAAACTTTGGAAAATTCATTTTCAAGCATTCAAATTGATTCAACTAGCATTTGTTGATACATTCAAGTAATTTGTGACAAGATTCGAGCGGTTTGGTGGTGAATTTGAGGGGTAAAGCTATACTAGAGGCTTGAGTTAAGTTTGGAGCATTCGAGGTAAGTGTTTGGTCTAACTTTGGCTTGAGGGAATAGGAGTAGAGTCTTATTTGCTAATTGCTATTTGTCAAGTACGGTGTATAGGCATGGTGACGAGTATCTATACACTGGTGTCTAGCATGACCGTGTGTCCTTATATTGAGATTAACCTGAATTGTTGTGACTCTTCCATGCTTATTTTATGATTTCTATATACTGTAAAGAGAATGAGACAGAGATTATGAAATGACTCTTAGAGCGATGGCTCGAATGTTAAAGTGAATTATAAGTGAGAAGTTTAAGAAAGTGAAAGAGTTGATGGTTACTCCCTTGCCGGGACGTGTTATTTGTTTTGTTGATTTTCTCCCTTGTCGGGATTTACTTGTGTTGTTATATTTCCCTTGTCGGGATTGTTGTCACTAGTTGTTACCCCCCTTACCCCGTACTTATGATTGTTGATTGGGTGAGGTTTTGTTATTTATATATGGACCGGGTTGCAAGCCGCAACATTGATAATCGTGGATCGGGTTGCACGCTGCAACAATACTATATAAATGTGGAACGGGTTGAATGCCGCAACAACACTGTATATTTATGGTTCGGGTTGCACGTCGCAACAGTGATGATTGAGGATCGGGTTGCACGCCGCAACAGTATTGGATGTGATCGGGTTGCGCGCCGCAACAAATTATAGCTTAAGTGTGTTTATTCCGAATTTATGTTTCTGTTGGCTGTTCTATCCTTAAGTATAGACTTCTTGTTTTAACTGTTGCCTCCCCACAACATGTTTCCCCCTCCTTTTATAAACTGCTTATTTCCTATTTATTTTCCGCAATATATTTCATAACTGCACAGGTTTATCTGGTAGTCTGGTCTAGCCTCGTCACTACTTTGTCGAGGTTAGGCTAGGCACTTTCTAGCACATAGGGTCGGTTGTTCTGATGCTACACTCTGTGCATCGTTTTGCATAGATCACAGCGCCGGAGCAGCAACTTTTGGACAGCAGTAGGAGCGTTGGAAGTTGACTTTAGTCCAGATATTCCGAGGTAGCCTTGTTGACATCCGCATGGCTCGAAGTCTCTTCTATCCTTATTTCGTTTGTTGTCCTTGTACCGGAACAAACAGTATTGTATTTTGACTCTATTTTTAGTACCCTATAGACGTTCGTGAGTTAGTGACTCCAGTCTTGGGTAGAGGTTGTAATTGAATTTCCGCACTTGTTTTCAGTTCACTTATGTTTAAGACTTCCGCTTTTATATTAATTGTCTTATTGTCTCGATATAGTTGATGTTTTGCCTAAGAATGTATATAGTTAATCGGCTTGCCTAGCTCTTATTAGTAGGTGTCATCACGACTCTTGAAGGTGGGAAATCTGGGTCGTGACAAGTTGGTATCAGAGCACTAAGTTACATAGGTCTCACGACTAACGGACAAACTTAGTAGAGTCTGAGGGATCTGTACGGAGACGTCTGTATTTATCCCCTAGAGGCTACGAAGTTAGGAAAATTTCACTTTTGTTCTTTCTTATCGTGCGATTCTGTTGCTCAAATACTGATTGTCTTTCTTCTATGTTCTTTCGCAGATGGCGAGAACACGTGCTTCCTCTTCTAGCGCGTAGCAGCCCGAGCCTCCAGCAGCAGCTCCTACGAGGGGCAGAGGGCGAGGCCGAGGTCGTTCCAGAGGCCGAGGCAGGGGCAGAGCTCAGCCCCGGGCAGTAGTCCCAGAGGTGGAGCCTCATGTTGATTATGATGAGGAGGTTCCAGCCCCAGCAGCTCCGGTGGGCCCAGCTCAGGTCCCAGAGGGGTTCATAGCCACCCCAGTTCTTCAGGACGCTTTGGTCAGATTGGTATGCTTTGTGAAGAGTGTCTCTCAAGCGGGTTTGCTTCCAGTAGCACCAGCCACTTCTTAGGCTGGAGGAGGAGTTCAGACTCTCGCTACACGTACTCCGGAGCAGGTAGCTCCCCAAGCTCAGGTTCCAGTGGTTCAACCAGCTATGGCAGTTCAGCTAGGTATTGTGACCCAGGCCGGCGATGGAGCGGCTATGTCCGTAGATGCTTTATAGACGCTTGATAGGTTCTCCAACCTCCTCACCACCACATTCAGCGGTACTTCTTCAGAGGATCCACATGATTTCTTATTTAGCTGCCATGAGATCTTTCAAACTATGGGTATTGTGGGGACCAATGGGGTCGGCTTCGCCACCTTTCGACAAGCAGGATCCGCCAAGACTTGGTGGAGGGACTATTGTTTATCCAGACCAGCAGGGTCGCCATCATTGACTTGGGACCAGTTTGCAGAGTTATTTTTGGAGAAGTTTCTCCCAGTTAGTCAGCAAGAGGCTCTTCGCAGACAATTTGAGCGCCTCCAGCAGGGCTCTATGATAGTCACTCAGTATGAGACTCGGTTCATTGATCTGGCACGCTATGCTATTGTTATACTCCCCACCGAGAGATAGAGGGTGCGGAGGTTTATTGATGGATTGATTCAGCCGGTCCGTCTCCAGATGGCTATGGGAGCCACGAGTGAGATTTTTTTTCAGGAGGCAGCCAATGCGGCCCATAGAGTTGAGCTGGATCTTGCACGGGGAGGTGGTCATAGGTCTGATAAGAGGCCCCGTCATGCAGGTAGATTCAGTGGTACCTCATCTGGAGGTAGGGATTCTTATGGTAGAGTCCATCCTCCGAGGCCCTTTCAGTCAAACCTACAGGTCTCACATGGTACTTCAGGTGATCGTGGCTCTCAACCACAGTATTCTGACCAGCAGCTTCATAGTTCCCCATCAGCAACCATTAGTTCCCCACCACTTCAGAGTTTTCGGGGTGGACATTCAGGTCGACAGGTTCAGTCATAGTATTCTCAACTGCAGCATTCAGGCAGGTGCTATGAGTGTGGTGAGTATGGTCATATCAGGAGGGCTTGGCCGAGGTTGAGGGGTGCTCAGTCACAACAGCAGGGTCCTCGTCCTATGATACAGGCATCAGGTGATCCACAGATTGCCCAGCCAGCTAGAGGCGGGGGTAGAGGCCATAAAGGTGGAGGTAGAGATCATAGAGGTGGAGCTCGGACCGCCAAAGGTAGAGGCCAGCCAACAGCTGATCGTCCCAGAGATATGTTTCGGGAGGTGGGCCCCAGCCCCAGTGTTATGCTCTTCCAGCTAGGCCAGAGGCTGAGTCTTCAGATGCAGTTATTACAGGTACTATTCTGGTCTGTGATAGGGATGCTTCCATACTATTTGACCCTAGGTCTATGTATTCGTATGTGTTGTCCTATTTTGCACCCTACTTGGTTTGCCTAGTGATGCTTTGAGTATTCCTGTTTATGTATCTACACCGGTGGGTGATTCTATAGTAGTCGACTAATTTCATCATTCCTATGTGGTAGTGTTTGAGGGTCTTGAGACTTATGTCGATTTATTGCTCTTAGACATGGTGGATTTTGACGTTATATTAGGGATGGATTGGTTGTCCCCGTATCATGCTATCTTAGATTGTCACACCAAGACCGTGACCTTGGCTTTGCCAGATTTGCCCCGTTTGGAGTGGAGAGGGACCCCAGGGCATACCACCCGCAGAGTTATTTCATATGTGAAGGCTCGACGCATGGTCGAGAAGGGGTGTTTAGCTTATCTGGTGTATGTTCGTGATTCCAGTGCAGAGGTCCCTTCTATTGATTCTGTTCCTATTGTTCGGGAGTTCCTCGAGGTTTTCCCTTCAGACTTGCTGGGTATGCCGCCCGATAGGGATATTGATTTTTGTATTGATCTGGCTCCGGGCACTCGGCCCATTTCTATCTCGCCGTATCGCATGGCCCTGCCAGAGTTGAAAGAGTTAAAGGATCAGTTGCAGGATTTGCTGGAGAAGGGTTTCATTACACCCAGTGTTTCTCCTTGGGTGCGCCGATGTTATTTGTGAAGAAAAAGGATGGTTCGATGATGATGTGCATTGATTACCGGCAATTGAACAAAGTGACGATTAAGAACAAGTATCCACTGCCGAGGATTGACGATTTGTTTGACCAGCTTGAAGGTGCAAAGGTGTTTTCAAAGATAGACTTGAGATCTAGCTACCATCAGCTAAGGATTAGGGTGTCTGATGTCCCTAAGACAGCATTCCGCACTCAGTATGGGCATTATGAGTTCCTGGTCATGTCGTTTGGGTTGACCAATGCCCCGACAGCATTTATGGAGTTGATGAACCGAGTGTTCAGGCCTTATTTGGACTTGCTCGTGATAGTCTTTATTGATGATATTCTGGTGTACTCCCACAGCCAGGAGGAGCACAAGCAGCACCTCAGAGTGGTTCTTCAAACTCTGAAGGATAGTCAGTTATATGCTAAGTTCTCGAAGTGTGAGTTCTGGTTGAGTTCGGTTGCATTTTTGGGTCACATCGTATCAGCAGAGGGTATTCAGGTGGACCCTAGGAAGATTGAGGCAGTCAAGAACTGGCCTCGACCAGCATCAGCTACCGAGATTCGGAGTTTCTTGGGGTTAGCAGGCTATTATCGTCGGTTCGTGGAGGGATTTTCATCTATTGTAGCCCCGATGACCAGATTGACCCAGAAGAGTGCCCAGTTCAGATGGTCAGATGAGTGTGAGGCGAGCTTTCAGAAGCTCAAGAGAGCTCTGACTTCAGCACCGGTATTGGTTTTGCCCACAGGTCCAGGGTCTTATACAGTCAATTGTGATGCTTCCCATATTGGGCTTGGTGCAGTATTGATGCAGGATGGTAGAGTCATTGCTTATGCTTTGAGGCAATTGAAGATCCACGAGAAGAATTATCCGGTTCATGATCTAGAGATTCCGAGATCCCAAGCCCGAGAAATAAATTTTTGTGTGAAATTATTTTTTGAAATTAATTAAGAAAAATGGAAAGGACATTTGGTCAGAAGACTATGGTATCGGGCTCATATTTTGGTTCCGTCACCAGTACAAGTCTTATATGTGATTTAAGCACTTTCTGCAAAGTTTGGTTGAAAACGGACGTCATTTGACGTGTTTCGGACTCAAAAATGGAAAATTTGCATTTTATGAAAAGTTGGAAGAAATCATGTATTTTAAGGCTTGATTCTATGTATATGTTGTTATTTTGGCAATTTGATCGTACGAGTAAGTCCGTAAGATATTTTTGAGGTTGTGTGCATATTTGGTTTGGAGCCCCGAGGGCTCGGGTGAATTTTGGATAGGTGTCGAGTTGCATTTTTGAGCTTTGGAGTTACAGATTTTCAATCGGGTGCTTCAGACCTGCAGGCTTCGCATTTACGAAGCCTGGTTCGCAAATGCGAAGGCTTCTCGCGATTGCGAAGTTAGCCCAGGTCTTACCCTCCTCGCAAATGCGGGGAATTTCTTCGCAAATGCGAAGGTGCTCTTGTTGGCCAGAGGTCGCAAATGCGACCAAGAAGTTCGCAAATGCGAAGCTTCCCCAACTGGCCTGAGTTTGCAAATGCGAACAAAAGTCTCGCATTTCCCAGACCTGCTGGGTTCGCATTGTGAACCCATGTTCGCATTTCCCACATATGAGGCCTGCATTTTTCATACTTAGACGAATTTTCAACCTATTTCTTCATTCTTTCAAACTCAAACACTCCATAGGCGATTTTCCAAGAAAAATTTCTTCCCTAAATTATTTGTAAGTCAATTTTTACTTAATCCCTTCAATCATTTACATCATTTTTCATGTTTTTATCTTAAAATCAAGAATTTCCATGGGTGAAAATGGGAATTTTGGGTAGAACCTAGGTTTTCTTAAAATTGGGGATTTGGACCTCAAATTGAGGTCCGATTTCAAAACAAATCATAGATATGAACTCGTGGGGGAATAGGTAACCGGGTTTTGGTTCGAACCTTGGGTTTTGACAACGTGGGCCTGGGAGCGTTTTGGGAATTTTTGAGTAAAACTTTAGAAAATTTATTTTCAAGCATTCAAATTGATTCAATTAGCATTTGTTGATACATTTAAGTAATTTATGACTGGATTCGAGCGGTTTGGTGGTGAATTTGAGGGGTAAAGCTATACTAGAGGCTTGAGTTAAGTTTGGAGCATTCGAGGTAAGTGTTTGGTCTAACTTTGGCTTGAGGGAATAGGAGTAGAGTCTTATTTGCTAATTGCTATTTGTCGAGTACGGTGTATAGGCATGGTGACGGGCATATTTTTCTTCAAAATCAACCTATATACAATGGAATATCAATTTAAATTAGTCTATTATATATACGATGACACTAACATACGTAAGAAATAATAAACTTGACAACAAACGTGTATGGTAGAAGGCCATTTGATAAATAGTATTTAAGTATTCTTTTTAGTAGTATATTGGTATCATCTTCTGCTGAGTCAAAAATTGAAAAATATTTTATGTTTATCATAAGATTTGCTATAATCCTTTTATTCAGTTGATCAACATATGCATCTATTAGTTAAGATGGATTTTTAATTTCTATCATGCAATTTGCAAATTGCGTTTTAATCTAATGATGGAAATGTTACCCTTATTAAATGCACTACTATTATCATTGAGGTTGATAACCAAGTATTTTGAAAGAATAAAATCTTATTTTATTAGATGCTCTTCTTCATTTTCGAAATGAAGAAAGAAGTCACTGAATACTGGATCTGTTCTTACTTTATATTTCTTATAAGTTGAATTTTTTTCATTTGAGACCATAAGTATAATTTTGGCAAGTTAACTTTTATTGTCTCTGCTTTTATCGATTTTGGAACTACTGGTAGTACTTGACAGAAATCACCTCCTAAACCATTAATTTTTTACCAAACGGTTAATTAATATCTAATATATCTCTAGAACTCCGGATATTGGTTTTGATCGTTTGACACTTAGCCATAAGCGCTTCATCCCATCTTATCAATTTTGCTTTCCTTATTAGCACTATTGCGCAGCTTTGATATATTTGTGAAAGTCATTTCAGTTGTTTGAAGAGGTATATCAAATCTAAAGTGAGTGACCTCATAATAAAATTATTGATGGTAGACGACTTGATATTATTGCTAATATTATCATGCCTCTTGATCTGACATTTGAAAGTAATACATGACATAAAAATACTATTTTGATTCCACCGGAGGCAGCTACAAAAGATGATCCCGCCATACAAGAGTCGGCTCTTTCTAATATAGTCTTGAAAGTTTATTTTTCTTCAGGATTTAGGTTTCATTGTGTTTCCTCAGACACTCGTATGGCATTTTGAATCTTAATACTATATTAACCTTTTTGATTTTTGTATTCTAATTTTCTTTTTTTTATCTTTAACGCTCTTTTATGGAATAAATTTATGTACCCTAAGAGGTAGTTTGGTACAATGGTAGGATATCCCACCTTCTATATGGGATAACTAATCTCACCATTTAATGTAAAATTATTCCGGTATTACCTAATAACCCAAAACAAACATGGGATGAAGCTAATTTTATCCTGGATTATTATCCTTATCCCATGTACCAAATGACCCCTAAATTTTGTTATAATTTGAATAATAATTTTACTCATATGAAGATAAAAAATAATTAAATTAGATTCTCTTGCTAAATAATTAATTGAAAGATTTAACTATTTGTTCTTAAATAAGATATAATTTAGTTTATGTTGATCCAGATCTTAATATTAGTTCATCTCTTGATTTGAATATTTAATCTTAATTATAATTTTATCCACCATAAATATTATTTTCAAAGAGTAAAAAGATTGATCTCACATTTTACTTCTAGATATTTATGTTTGCAGAATCATTAGTGGTATTGACCTTACCAACCATATTTCTTTCTCTTTGTCACATATTTATATTCTTAAATATTTTCTCAGTTGTTATTTAATAATCAGGAATATTTTTTAATATGACACGATAAATTTTTTTATTTGAGTAGGAAAATAATTCAAATATAATATAAATATATATTATCGTGGGGATATTTTTAACAATACTTTTATTTTTAACTCAATTTCATTGCTTTATGCATTACATTTAACAATACTTTTATTTTTTTCTTGGTATTGGACATTATAAAGTGATGATGCATTTTCAACGAAGGATTCTTATGGAATTTATTTTATTAAACCTTCTTACATATTTTTAATATGAATTTAATAAAAAAAATATTAATGTTAAAATCTTAAATATTAAAAAAATTAACATGGAATGTATTGTGGTCCAAAAAAATAGGTTATTATTATGTGCTTTCCGTATGAGTTCTTCTATTTAATATTTTTGAGCTATTTTGGTTTATCAATATTGTATTCATATTTTTATAATAATATAAGCTCTCCTTTTTTTAAATGAATTTGAACAATATAATACATTCTCAAATTAAATTAGCAACAGCACATTATAATAGATTTTTAAATTAAATTAGTAATATGAAATTTTAAAAGGCATATCCTAAAAGTAATAGAATTACATGACTAAAAATGTATTTATCCCGAAAATGATTATATTAAAAGAAAATATAACTTGTTCCTAAAGGTATCAGTTTTACATGCTAACATGTAGTATTATATGTCTATGCCGAAAGTAATTAGTCTAAATTTGTTGACAAAAATAGTCTTAATTACATCAAGCTTCTATTAAATCAATAGGTTATATTGGTAAAACAAAAAAAATTGAGATAAATATGGAGTTTTAAATAATTACGTACTCTAAATATGATCTTCTTCATTGTTGAAATCAAATCGTAAACATCATCCAAAAAAAATAAATGGGTCCGATTAATTGCCACACCTCATTCAAAGAAGGAGACAAAGATATTCTATTTGATGTTGAATCACAATAATGCCATAACTAATTTGAAATATATAAACAACGAACAAAAGTAAGCAAATAGATTAGATTCACACAAACGAATTCCCGTGTAGTATATGTCTTAAAACTAATAGGATTATAAGGCTAATATCTAAAATTTCAGTTATGTCCTTTTATTATGAGTATTAAGCTATATATTACAAAGATATTTTTGTAAACTAACATTGTATTCATGTTATTATAATAATATATAGATTAGCTAATCTAAGGTTTAAGGACTAACACTAACTTTGCAACTAGATAAAAGGCAACTTACCGTTCAAACTCCGTTAGTAGTAAGCAGAAAAGAGTACGGTGCACGCCTCGGCTATCCGTTTTCTTCTTATCAAAAATAAAATTGAAAATTAGGATGTACATGAAAATAATAGGAATTTCATATTTTATAAATTTTGTATAGGACGAGTAATGGCAATCTTCATAAGTATCATTCAGACGCCCTTAACCATGCTGAAATTTAGATTTCTAAAAAAAATATGCTTTTAACTTTTTTTTGGTAGAACATAGTTTTCAAGCGCCCATCAATAGTACCAAATAAAAATTAAGAGTTGAAATTCAAGAAAAGAAAATTGTTCTTAAATTAATATCAGATTCAGAAATATAATAAAGGCCACGAGTGGTTTTCAAAGACTCTGTTTTGGCAGCTGATAGCAACCCATAGTTTTAATAAATGTCCACTTGTTTCAGCGACTTAATAAATGTCCACTTGCTTCGATGAATTTTTTATTATTTTCTTTTAATTAATTAATTTTTGTTTTGCTAGATAAATCAAATCGATGTATCTCACTGACTATTATAAACTACTCTCTCCGTTCTCTTTTATTTGACATAATTTGAATTTTTACGCTCTGTAAGAAATAATAAATGAAATGCATAATTTACCATAATACATATTAATTAGTGCATATTTTATTAGATTTGAAAAAATAATTTGAAATGAATAATAAATACTATGAATATAACATGAAAATTTATTTTGTCTTATCTCAATATGCGTAAAATGATAAGTAAAAATAAAAAAATATTTTTAATATACATGCCGATTAAAGTAAACTGAGAAAGTAAGTAAACTGAGAAAGTATTGATAAAGTCTAATCCACGTGAAATCTTATCTTACCATGGTAAACGGTGGGTGAATGAGTCCTCTTATGAAACTAACAGCCCTACCGCTTGTCAATATTTATTTAAGGATAAAATGCGTTGTATTTTCGAATTTTGTGCAATATTCTTGAGGGACTTTGAGAGACTTTTTATACTATTTTCGATTCAAAATAAATGATTTTTTGGTCTTTTTTTTATAGTTTAAAATAAGTGATTTTTTAAATTTTAAGAATGAATTAATTACTTTTTTTCTATATTGTCTTTGGAGTAAATATCATTGAAATATGTATTAGGAGTGTTTATATGAGATAATAAAAATTAATATGATTAATTCTATTGCTAAATCCTTGAAAATTGGTTTATTACTGAATGCGAGCTTTACTGAAATGGTAAGATTCTCTTTGATGACCTGTAGACCATAGCTTTGAAGCGTGGAGATAGTCTTTCAATGGTGTACAAAAGGAGAAGTTTTATACTAGTTGCATGAGGCACTTTTTTATCTCACAAAATTGTAGACCCCAATCTTACACTTCTGGATTTACAGAATTTGGGGTCCACAAAACTGTGAGATAAAAAGTTACCTCATACAACTAGTGTAAGTTGTATGAGACACAAAATAAAATTTTCCAGTACAAAAGGAAGTAATTTGTATACGGTATTATACAGCCACTCTATTTTCCATGGAAAATAATTTACTTATCACATTCAGTGTTTTACCTAAATAAAAACATGATTTGGTATAGTTACGTGATAAATTATGATAAGAATATTGTTTAACAAAAAAATGGATTTTTAGTCAAATCTAGAAAAATAGAAGAATCGGGTTACTGATAATCGAAAAATAAGTAAAGAAAAGAGTTTATAAGAGCTCAGATATGAAGACTTGTAAATCAAAATATATTCCAATAATGTCTCCCTCTCCATCGTCTACATATTTCTCCTTTTATAGGTCTCTTGGAGAATCTCTGTAAATGTACGTTACATCTAATTCATAATGAGGCTATTATGAATATTTAATGACATTAAATGTTGCGTTACATAATCATTACATTGAATACAAATATTCTTTAATGACTCCGGTATTTATTTCTTTTGATACGCTGTATCTATATCCTCTTATTTGACCAGGTTCTTTATCTTTTCCATATCTCATGCGTATTCATGTTTAAATAGAGGCGGGGCTTCCGAGCCTCTTATCTCGTACCTCCTTTGTGATCTCGTATCTTTTTTATCCCGTACCTAATCTGTGATTCCTTGACCAATTGTAACCTTTTGATAATTCCACGTGTCACGCTTTATCACAATTCATTTATGCACGTATATTTTCCCAGTACAGATAGTCCTCCCACTTTCCATTTATTCATCAGTTTGAATACTTCGAAAGTGAATTTCATAAAAAGGAGAATTTTTGTCACTATTAATACTCTAATAAAGTTGGCGCTTCGACTGTCACTTCCTTTTAATGCTCTAGACACGTGCTGCTTCCTCATTGGTCGTATTGTCTCACAGCTTTTTTTAGGCTTTCTTTTCGGCTTCGCTTTCCACGAATTATCAGTTATCATTATTGCGGTCCATCCATCATCGTATTTTTTCCAATAATATAAATATAGCTTCTCTTTTTGTCTTGCTCCTCATAAATTGAATTGAACACTTCTGCCTTATTAATTTTCTTCATTATTCCCTACTTTAATTCAACTCCTACATCCATGGCTTCATCAAACCCTAACCTTAGGAAAACTTCCATTTTAGATAATTTTCCTAACGCTCCTGTTAGACATAGAAGAGGAGGCAGGCTACGCAATTTAAGCTCCACTCGTGGTGGTAGCACTTCAATGCCTCCTTCTGGTTCTGGTTCTGGTCCTTCCTCTGGAACCAGGGGTTCGCATTCTCAAAGAGGTTCTTCTCGAAGTAAAGATTCTTCTGAGCCTCTGCGTGAACCCTTGGTGGAAGAAATTATTCCCACAGAATTTTCTTTTCAACATGATAAAGACTCCTTAAAAACTCAAGTTGCTGCACTAGATCGTGCTGATCCTTACCCTACTCTAATTACAAGTGCTTTGGCACCTGTAGTTAGAAAGGAGTGCCATTGGGCTGAAGATTTCCCCATTATTATTCCTAAACCAAATCAAAGAATTACCTCTTATATTATAGGTTATTCTTTCATTTATACCTACCCTTTCACTTTAGGGTTCAAACCGGCTATCGACCCGGTCATTTTAGACTTCTGCCGTTTTTTTAATTTTTGCTTGGGGCAAATTGGTCCAATAGTATGGCGAGTTATTGCCTGCTTGAGGCACCTTGCTAACAAAGCCAACGTAGAATTTATCTTCCCCCATTTAATTCACCTTTACTCTCCTAGATTTTTCGAAACGGGATATTTGGCTTAGCAGCTAGGAGCAAAAGAGTTTTAGTGAATTCTAAAGATGACAAAGACCGTGGCTGGTATGCTCGGTATGTTGCTGCCCCCACCATGGGTCTAGTCGGTGAAAAGAACATCCTCTTTCCGGAGAAGTGGAACTTTGCATCCCCGTTCCTGTTTATTTCCAACCTTACTTGTTTTAACTTTCGTGTTTCTTTTTCAGCAACCATGGGTATGGTTGCACCCGTACCTAGTATCCGTGGTTGGGTAGAAAGAATTTTGAAGGTTGCACCAATGGAAGGTAGGATAAGGAAAACCCTTTCCAGTCGATACGGTTGGAAACCAAAAACTCATGGTAAGAGTTTTTTTTTACCCTAAGTATCTTTTGCTATCTTGGATTTTTAACCTTTCTTTTCTTAGGTTTAGCCACTCGAGGAGTCACTCTTGAAGGTGTCTTGGCATCACGTGGCCAAGACATATTCCTAGGATCACACCAGAATATTTTAGATCCCTCGAGGTCTGAGAAAAGGAAATTAGTTCTTGAAGATGATTCTGAAGGAGAGGGTGAGGGCTCTTTGGTAACTAGACCACGAGCCGGGAGGCGAATTGTCTCTGATGATGAGATCAATGTCTCTCCTGACCTGCCCCTTTCCGAACCTGTTGTAGCTCCAGTAGTCATTCCTGATGATGACATTTCTCCCCCCTCTGATACTGTCGAATCTATAAACCAGCTTTTTATTAGTGGTTTTAGTAGTGGTCCTTTAGGTTTGATTTTGGATGAACCTCCCTTGTCTTCCTCTACCATTCCTGTGATCGTTTCTCTGCCTCCCTCATCTGCTACCTCCATTCCCTCTTCTACTATTCCTTCTCCAACAATCACTCCTCCCATAGTCCATCACACTGAAGTGGGCTCTTCAAGTAGGAGTTCCACTATGAGGAGTGGTACCATTGAAGTCCCTGTGTCTGCTGTACCTGAGACTCCTGTGAATGACGAGATCACTGCTGGTGTTGCGCTTCCCTTATGTTCTTCCGTGCCTATTGCCATTAATCAAGCTGAAGTTTCGCCCGTGGATGTTGCCAGTACCGTGATTGAAGATCAACTCTTAACTGTTGATGGTGCAAGTACAGTTGAGCCTGTAAATGATGCCTTTTCAGTTCTTTTACCTTAGAAGGTTGTTTTTTTTATTTGTGATTTGAGGTTTACCCTTTTTGCAGGTGCCCCTTTGGAAGGCTATGTTCAAAGTTATTAATTTCTTATGATAACTTTTTGTAATCAAACTCCTGATTTAGGGTTTTTTAAGACTTCAAGTCCCCAAGCTTTGTATAAGGGGTACTTTCGCTTCGATGATCAAGTTTTATATTTGACTTTTGATATTTAAGAAGTTCGTTTTACCAAACTCATATCTGTTCTATTCATGCCTCTTATTTTTGTAGGACTTAAAAAATAGATTGCATTTTCACTTTCTGAAAATGCTTTCATTATTCTCACGATTAAATAACATGAGTTTTATAAAAGAGGGACCTTTTATATATTGACACTTGATGAAGAGGACGTCTCAACTTCATAATGGTATTTTATACGATATAAGAAATAGGAACATGCATATTTTTCTAGAATAACTTGAACAAGTTTTTACTCATGAACTTTGACAAGTTGTAAATCATTCCTTACATGTATTTGAATTATATCTATAACTTTCTCGTAACTATTTTTCTTGTAACAGATTCAGAAAAAATAGAACAATAGCTACTGGGTTTTTCCTTATAACCCGTTTTCATATACAGCCTTCACTCTAATTAGGAAGGGTTTGAGAGGTGATTCTATTGTTCTCATGGGAAAGAATACTATGATGGAATGTCATGACTCATTTAGCTTCCATAGCTTCCACTCTGCACTTGACTATGGAATGTCGTGACTCATTTAGCTTCCATAGCTTCCACTCTTCACTTGACTATGGAATGTCGTGACTCATTTAGCTTCCATAGCTTCCACTCTGCACTTGACTTCTTTTAGGCTTGATTTTACTCCATCTTCTTTGCCTTTTATATACACGTGACTGTATATTCCATGTAGTCCCCCAAGTGTTTGAGTGTTGAAGTATAAAACCTCGAGCACTTGATAGTTTCCTCTATCTGGACCCTTTCCTGAAAAGGAAATACGTACGGGAGTCGGGGGTATGATTATAGATGAAGACTGCTTTACCCGTGTATGTTTCTATCAGAATTATTGTAACCCTGGGCTTGGAATTTTAGTGTATTCCATTTTTGCCTTACAGGTCGTGACTCATCATTTAGTACGGGTAAGCATTTTGCCTATCATCTAAAATCGTTAGTCAAAAAATTGTTAATAATTCAAAAAAATAAAATCTAACATATGATACCTAACCGAGTGTTTTTCCTTAGAAGTAATATCTCTTCAAATGAACAACGCTCCAATGTAAGGGAAGTATTTTCCCGTTCATTGTCTCCAACTCATATGCTCCTTTCCCTGTAATATCATGAATTCTATAGGGCCCTTCCCAAGTTGGACTTAACTTACCAGCGTTGGCTGCTTTTGTAGATTGAAAGACCTTTTTAAGCACGAAGTCCCCAATTTTGAAGTATCACAAACGAGCTTTCCTATTGTAATATCATTTGATCACTTTCTTTTGTGCGACCATTCTTATTAACGTAGCCTCTCTCCTGCCTTCTAACAGATCTAAATTGACCCGCATATCTTCATCATTAGATTCTTGCATTGCTTGGGACACCCTCGTTCTTGGATCCCTTATCTCAACTGGGATAAGTGCCTCAGCCCCGTAAACCAAGGAAAAAGGGGTCTCACCTGTGCTTGTTTTCGTGGTTGTGCGATATGCCCATAAGACTCCAGGTAATACTTCAGGCCAGTTACCCTTTGATTCCTCTAATCGTTTCTTAAAATTATTGATGATGACTTTATTTGTCGATTCTGCTTGCCCATTAACTACTGGATGATATGGTGTTGATGTTATCCTTTTTATTTACCAACTTTGAAGGAATTCCGTGACCTGAGCTCCGATAAATTGTGGACCATTGTCACATACAATTTCTTTTGGTATACCAAATCGACAAATGATATTTCGCCAAATGAAATCCTTGACTTCTTTTTCTCGTACCTATTTAAATGCTCCTGCTTCTACCCATTTAGTAAAATAGTCAGTGAGTACGAGTAGAAATTTTACCTGCCCTTTTAGCTTGAGGCAATGGTCCGACTATGTCCATTCCCCATTTCATGAACGACCATGATGCAATAACCGTATGTAATAACTTGGCGGGTCTGTGCATATTATTACCGTATCTCTGGCATTTGTCGCATTTAGCTACAAAGCTCGTCGCTTCTTCTTCCATTTGGGCCAGTAATACCCTGCCCAGATCAAAGTTCTTACCAGTGACCTTCCTCCTGCGTGGTTTCCACAATGTCCTTCATGTATTTCCCTCATTACAGATTCCGTTTGAGACGGTCCAAGGCATCTTGCTAAGGGACTACCAAACATCTTTCGATAAAGGTTACCTTGTTTTAAACAGTAACGAGCTGCCTTTTTACGAAGTGCATGTGCTTTTACCTTGTCATCAGGTACGGTACCATACTGTAGAAAAGCTACAATTTCATTTCTCCAATCCCAAGTTAGATTATTAAAATTTACCTCATTCTTATCAGGTTCGAGAACCGAATGAAATAAATGTATGATTGAGGCATTGGCATATTTTGTTATATCAGCTGCGGATGCAAGGCTTGCTAAGGCATCAGCTTCGACATTATCATCCCTTGGTATTTGGATAACTTTCCAAGACTGGAACTGTTTTATCAGTTCCCTTACCTTTTCCAAATATTGCTGCATCCTTGATTTCCTAGTTGTGTAAGTCCCCAGCATTTGATTAATCACGAGTTGAGAATCACTTTTGATCACCACCTGGCTTATCCCAAGTTCTCGTGCCAATTCCAGACCTGCAATCACAGCTTCATACTCTGCTTCGTTATTAGTTACGGAATGACATTTAATATCTTGCCTAATAGTTTCTCCCGTGGGTGGTACTAAAACAATTCCTAAGCCTGCACCCTTAATGTTAGACGATCCATCAGTGAATAAAGTCCATACTCCTGGATTTGCTCCATTAAGTACCTGAACTTCTTTTTCGGCTTCCTATTGCATTCCTTGGCTAAAATCAGCCACGAAATCCGCCAGTACTTGGGATTTTATTGTTGTTCTAGGTAGATAAGTGATTTCATACTCACTTAATTCTATAGCCCATTTAGCTAAACTCCCTGACAACTCATGTTTATGCAGAATATTACGTAAGGTGAATGCAGTTACTAAGTGACATTGGAAATATGGTCTCAATTTTTTAGATGCCATGATTAAAGCTAATGCTAATTTTTCTAATTGTGGATAACGTGACTTTGCATCTAACAAAGATTTATTAACATAATAAATAGGAGATTGTTTACATTGTTCTTCTCGAACCAAAACTGCACTTACCGCAACTTCTGAGACTGCAAGGTAGATAAAAAGTCTTTCCCCAGCCTTAGATTTTGCTAACAGTGGTAGGTTTCCCAAATATGTCTTCAAGTTGCTAAGTGCTTGTTGAAATTCTTCATTCCACTCAAAGTGATCTTGTTTTTTAAGGGCTGAGAAAAACTTGAAACATTTTTCTGATGACTTTGAGATGAATCTTCCCAAGGCTGCGATCCTTCCTGTGAGTCTTTGAACTTCGTTTTTTTTTTAAAGTACATCAGAAATTTCTTCAATAGCTTTAATCTGAGCTGGGTTCACTTCAATACCACGGTTAGAAACAAGAAAATCCAAAAATTTTCCTGATGCCACACCAAATGCACATTTTTCTGGGTTCAATTTCATATTATATTTTCGTAAGATTCTAAATGCTTCAGATAAATATGATAGATGATCCTTTGAATGTTGAGTCTTCACTAACATGCCATCTATATAAACTTCCATGGTCTTACCTAAATGTTCTTAACACATTTGAGTAACTAACCTCTGATACGTTGCACCAGCGTTTTTAAGACCAAAGGGCATTAATTTATAACAATAAGTCCCCCTGTCCGTTATAAAAGATTTTTTTTCCTCATATTCTGGATCCATTTTGATTTGGTTATAACCTGAGTATGCATATAAAAAACTTAATAGTTCATGTCCTGCAGTAGCATCAATTAACTGATCTATATGTGGTAAAGGATAAAAGTCCTTCGGACAGGCTTTATTAATATCAGTGTAATCCACACATATGCGCCACTTACCATTCTTCTTAGGAACCACAATAGTGTTAGCCAACCAGTTAGGATACTTTACCTCATGAATTGACCCTATTTTGAGCAATTTTTGAACCTCTTCTTGAATCACTTGATTCTTAAAAGCCCCTTGCTTCCGTTTATTTTTCTTGACTGGGGGATATGATGGGTCTTCATTCAATTTATGAGTCATGACCTCCGGCGGTATCCCTATCATGTCAGAATGGGACCAAGCAAAACAATTTGCGTTAGCTTTTAAAAATTTAATTAACTTACGTTTTACCTCTGGGCTGAGATTTGCTCCTATATACACTTCCCTTTCGGGCCAGTGTATAAATAAAACCACAACCTCTAACTCTTCAATCGTCATTTTAATGTTCTCATTTTCCTCTGGTTCTTGAATAGTGTCAGGCCTTGAATCCACGTATGTTTTTCCTTCTTCAGCTAAGGTTGAAGCTCCTCCCTCCTTAACTGAATTCTGTAATTACTATTTCGCTTCGCTTTGAACAGTTGAATCTGCAATGGAGTTTATACTCCTGGATGTTTGTTGATCACCTCTGATCTGGCAAATTCCCCATGGTGAGGGAAATTTAAGAACTTGATACAACATTGATGGTACAACATCCATATCATGGATCCATGGACTCCCAAGAATTATGTTATAAGCCATTTCCAAATCTACCACCTGGAACTTAGTATCTTTTACAACACCTTCTGCAAAGGTGGTAAGGATCGCTTCGCCCTTGGTTATGACATTGGAATTATCAAACCCTGACAAGTATATGCTATTGGAACCAACTTGTCCTCAGCTTGCATTTCGCGTAACACTCGTATCAAGATAATATTTACTCAACTACCTGGATCAATCAGAACACGTTTCACATTAATATCATGTACGAGTAATGATATTACCAGTGCATCGTCATATGGAGTCATAAGGCCTTCTGCATCTGCGTCACTGAACGTGATATTCTCCTCCTCCAACATGTGTCGTAACCACTTTCCATGAGTGATCATCATTTTGGATATTTTATTGGCTGCGATGTACGAGACACCATTGATCTCTTCTCCTCCACTTATAACGTTGACTGTCCGTTTCAGAGAGGGTGGCTTCGGGGCTCCTGTCTATTTTTCATATATGCTTGTTTACCTTTCTCACTGAATAATTCAGTGAGATATCCTTGCTTTAACAAATGATCCACCTCACTTTGTAGAAATCTGCAATCTGCGATTTTATGCCCGTGATCATTATGGAATTCACACTAGCGATCAAGGTTTCTTCTACTTGGGTTTGATCTCATCTCCTTCAGCCACCGTACTTTATCTCCCATGCCTCTTAAAATAGCCACGAGCTCGGAAGTAGTTACATTAAAATTATAACCACCAAACCTTGCCTTCAAACTCCCATCATCATCTTGCTGTCCACGTGTGCCTCGATCATTGCTGAACCTTGATGAAGAGCCTGATTCTCTATATCTGGGCTTATGATCGTACCTTTCTTGTTTTGACCTTGAGTCTTTACCCGCATGTCCCATATATGGATCATACCTATTTTTACCAGATCTCCTTTCATTATCTACACGCCTTGAACTTGTTTTCTCATCCGTTTTCGTTCATAAGATAATATCTTCCTCGATCCTCATCTTCGTGCTATACCTGTTATAGATGTCATTCCACATTGTTGCTCGGAATTCCTGAAGGCTTTCTTTGAGTCTCCTCGTGGCTTCTGAACTTTTCTCATTCAGATTACTAGCAAAAGCTATGGCTGCGCAGTTGTCAGGTACTCGTGGTAGCAATATTCTTTCTCGTTGAAATCTATCTACAAATTCCCTCAATACACTACTAAAAAATGGTTCTATTGGAACATTTATTTGGTAACGGTTACAGAACTGTTACAATAGATTATATTTTGGGACGATTTTAACCGTTCCAATAGAGTGAAAAGGCTTTTGGTACACTTTTGAAGAAAAACCGTCCCAATAGGATAGTAACCGTCACCATAAATTAAGCTATGAGGACGGTTTAATGAGGCGATACTATAGGGATATTTATAGGAACAGTTGTCTGAAATAAAATATTTATGGGAACGATTTATTTTTCCCTCCCTGATTTTCCTCCACCATATTTATCAAAATAAAGTAAAAATAATTTGTGACCCCACAAAATAATTAAATTATATTATAGGGTTAAAAATCATAAAATCTTCATCTTTCATCCCAGTATCCTAGATTCATCCACCTTCAAAACTTCGTGTGTCTAAGGCTTAAGTCGTCTCTCTCCTCTCCAAATCGCGATGAAATGCTTACTCCGACGAAGGAATTCCGACGAAAGACAACCGTTTCGGCTAGTATAAGCGAATCTCAGATGTAGATTATCGGTATTTCTTCGTGTTCGTGGTTGTTTGCTTTCGCTATTGTTTCGCCGGAAAAGTATTTCGCCAGAAAATTATTTCGCCACTTCTTCTGCATTCTATCTCTGTTAAGATTTCATCTAAACCCATTAATTTACGATGTCCTTTGTTTGTATTATATGATTTCCAGTTTTTGATTTCATCTAAACCTGGAAATTTTTTGATTTACATTAAAGGCTTTCTTATTATTTGTTGTAACTTGACTCTTCGTGTTATCGATCACATTTTATCTATTAGTTTTATGTGTTATTACTGTTTGCCCTGTTGCATTTGCCTAATTTCCATGAATCTAACCCCTGATTTCTTGCTGGTAGCAATTAACAGTGCTAGGTTCTTTCGGTAAATCTAGCTTCGAGAGATGCATGTTGTTGTTGATCTGTTGTAGTTGTTGCTGCTACCATTCTTTTGTTCTTTCTGGGAATAATGTGTTTTGTTTTCTCTATCGGAATTGAGTCCAAAACTTGTTGAATAGACTGAAATTGTTAGATAACAGTTGAAAATTCATTGGCTTACTTGGGATTCAGTTGAAAAACAGTTGAAAATTCTGTTTTGAAAGGTTTTGAGTTTCTGATTTTTTGAGTCTTGAACTGAACTTCCTTCTTGTTCTACTATGAGATCTCTTCTGTGGCAGACTGAATTAGACTCGCATAGAGCATAAACTCAAAATTCTAAGTTCCAAGAACTAAAATCCAACCACAAATTAAGTTTATCTTAATGGCATTGGAGCCTACTGTAAAGGCATTTGCATTTGAGTTTAACTTTATGTATTAATATCGCATTATCTGGTCACCCAAAAGATAATTGCAAGTAATCATCCTTAAGAAGTAGGAATAATAACCTGAAAAATTAGGCTGATAATAACCTGTTACAATATGTTAAAATACACATCCTGTGCAACTAAGATATATTCTAGTAGTATAAGTTTTTGGGTGTTAAAGGATGGTGTTGAGTTTAAACCAAACAAAATTGTCCACTAGCTAGAAATATCTGCCCAATCGATTATTTCCTTAAGTGTTTCGACAATTAATTCATGGAGACCTCATATGTTATTCTATTATTTAGTTAACAGAAAATAGTTATTTAATTTTATTTTCCTAAAAGTGCTTATATATGTTGAATCTTGGTTGATTTATTTGGTTGTCCTCATATGCAGATACCATGAAAATGCATTTATTAGCTCGCGAGTATTGCACATTATCAATAAGTTGAATACTTCTGCCACATACAGATTACTAGAGTATTGCTTTGGTCAACAGGTAAGAAGATTTTCTGAGGTAGAAACTCTAAATTTTCAGCTGCAGTAAAATTATACATGTTATTGTTTTATATCAGAAGAATATGCAAGTCTTTAAGTCTATCAACTTAGGATTAGAAGGCCCATATTCCTTTCAGATCATCTATGAAATTTGTTTGATTAGGAAAAAGGGATTTGATGAATATGATTAGATTAAGTTACAACATCATAACAAATAAACTATAAACATAAAATTACTGTTAAATTTTGCAATAGTGAAATCCATATAATTTTGACAATAAGTGACTTTTTTCTATCTTTCTTATTATTTGATTTTTTTTATTAGGAGTATATAAATCAATTTTATACTAGTTGTTTTGGTGTTATGTAGGATAAAATTAATTTAATGGATAACGGAGATAAAAGGTGGATGGGCCTTCGAAGGTCAACTGATGAGTACATACAAGGAGTGAATAAATTTCTTGATAAAGAATTTGAACGAGCTTCTCAAGGAAATCAAATATTATGCCTTTGTAAAGTGTGCGCTAATTGTATTTGGCATCATAGGAATGTGGTATGGTTTTGTTCATGGATACAACAAATGGGTTTTTCACGGGGAAGGATTCTCCAGAAAATATTTTTCGTTCGCCAGCCAAACATTGAGAACATTTTCCATGAAAAAGAACATATTGTTTCCATGAAAAATGACCTTCGTCGTAGCAAAAACACAAGGCTTCAGTGAAGTTTTTTCAGGTTTATAACTTGATGTTTCTAAACCTATTTTAGGCTGAAGTATTGGCAAAATACAAGCCAGTGGTGAATATGACATTACTAGCAAACTAGCAATTCTCATTTGTTTTCTGATAATTCACTTCCTCGAGCTGAGAATATTTCCTAGATCAAGCTTGAGATGTAGTTTAAAATACTGTAGGTTCTGCAATCTCTAATCAAACGAATATAGCAGGTTCTGTAATCTCTAATCTCTAATCAAATGAGATACTAACACAGCAGCCAAACATTGATAATTCACTTCCTCGAGCTGAGAATATTTTCTAGATGTAGTTTATAAGATAGTTTAAATGAATATAAGGTTCTGTAATCTCTTGTTGATAAAATAACTGGTAAATGTAAGAAATTTAATTGGCTTGAATTTGTAAAGGTTCTGTGGATTTTCTGCCAGCACTGTGGACTTTCTGCCATTGTTGTCTACGGGAACTTGGATATAAATAATGATTATCCCTTCTATTCTTCTTTCTTTAAGTTAGCCAACTTTTATTTGGCCTAGCAAAGATTAGGACGGCAAAGAAAACTTAGGAGCAGCATCAAACAATTTGAGAATGTGATAACCAACCTGTTCTATTCCATTCTTGTATGTAACCACTTCCTGCAGTTTTCAACCACTGATCAGTTAACTGTGTAGGAGTAGTAAGAGCAAAAGTTGACGGTAATGGCACGTACCACAGCTCCAGAGACAATAATGTAGAAATTTGTTGGCATCTCATTTTGAACACATATCAATAGACTATTTGTAGCCCCTTTCTAACTAAGTTAGGGCATCAATTTTCAGGAACGAAAATAGAATCCTACACAAGTTGAGAATGAGCAGGACTTAGGCTGTTACTATTCTTCTAGTTGTAATGATAGATGATTATACATGAAAGCTCCATTATCATATACATTTGAAGACACTTTATCAAAATATATAAATAAATAAATTGGTATCAATGGCATCACTGCGCTTGGGGAAGTGCTCCCACTCAATAACAATGTTATTTTGAAATATGTTCTATTCTGATTGTATCTCGAAAACCTATAAGATCAAAAGACAAAGGACATAGCTTAGTTATGTGGAACTGTTTAAGTTAAACATTCTGCTTTTCATAGGCAAGTAAGAGAATTTATCTGATTTGGATATGCACCACAACAAGGATAATGATGTTTTGAGCAGGTTGAAAATTTTGGGATGGTCCTATTTACAAAGGAAACTCTGCCAAAAATTTAAGAATTTAGAGCGTTTGAAAATTTTGGGATGGTCCTATTTACAAAGGAAACTCTGCCAAAAATTTAAGAATTTAGAGCGTTTGAAAATTTTGGGATGGTCCTATTTACAAAGGAAACTCTGCCAAAAATTTAAGAATTTAGAGCGTTTGAAAATTTTGGGATGGTCCTATTTACAAAGGAAACTCTGCCAAAAATTTAAGAATTTAGAGCGTTTGAAAATTTTGGGATGGTCCTATTTACAAAGGAAACTCTGCCAAAAATTTAAGAATTTAGAGCGTTTGAAAATTTTGGAGTTATCAAATTGGTCATTCAATTACTTTGTAATTCAATTATCTTTTAAAATATTTATTTAATTATTTCTGGTTTTCTTTTGTAGGTGCATCGATTGCGGAAGAAAGCAGTGACGAAGACCTTACCTGAGTGTTGTTGATCGTTGTTAAACTTTCTATCATCATGTTCAAAGATATTTTGGTTTAGAACTTTTTGTATGCAAACTCATCTATTTTGACTTTTGAATTGTTGATCAAACAGTATATTCACATTTTGTTTTTGTATATGAGTAATGCTAGTTGAATATTTTAATTTTATTTTGTGGTTTATATAAGTTGTGAGTTAAAAATTTTCATTGCATAGGAAAATATTCCTTATTTTGCTAAAAATTTCATTTCATAGGAAAATATTCCTCATTTTGCTTCCATAAATATTAGAAATTCAATTGTGAATTGTTGCAATAGAGCATATAAATGTTCCAGTAGACCAAGCAAATAATAATAGCATCCCCTAATAATCGTTGCAATATGTAATAATATCCGTTGCAGTAGGGTATTGAAAATTATTCCAATATCACAAAAACCATTGCAATATATCATCAAAACCGTTGCAATACACTTAAAAACCGCTGGAATAATTATACAACAAAGGTTTATAACCATCCCAATAGAAAATACAACCGTTCCCATATAGAGCAATGGTAACAATACCATAACTGTTACAATACCCCCTATATGGAGACGGTTTTGAAACCGTTTCAAATAACTGTTCCAATAGACCTATTGTCACACTGAATCCCGAAACGCCTCCAAATCCGTTATGATAGCCCTATAGGGACGGCTGGTGTATCTATTGCTACAGTTTTGGAAGGGTTCCCATAGACCTAATTTCTAGTAGTGATAACTCGGAATTTCCTTGCTTGATTTTGAAGATGTCCTCCATCCTCTATTCAACTTTTTGAGCTCCCGAATGTGCTGTAATAAACAAATCTAAAAGCTCGGCAAAAGAATTTATAGAATTTTCAGGTAAAAGAGAATACCAGGTTAAAGCTCCTTCGGTGAGGTTCACCAAATTTTTTGACCAGGACTGATTCGATTTGTTGCTTAGTCAAGTCATTCCCTTTGACACCTGTGGCGAATGCAGTGACGTGATCTCGTGGGTCAGATGTTCCATCGTACTTTGGAATATCAGGCATTTTAAATTTCTTCGGAATTGGGAGGGGGGCGGCACTTGGCTTCCATGGTTGTTGATAATATTTATCTATGTCTACTCCTTTGATCACGGGCGGTACCCCAAGTATTTTTTCTATGCGTTCATTTTGCTCCTTAAGCTGTTTCTGCAAGGTTAGTACGAGATTTTGTAAATCAAAATTAGCTTGATTACCTGGGTCTCCTTCTGCATTTCACTGGGAGTTCCTCCACTGCCTGAATTAACCAGTCCAGAACGGGGGTTCTATAGAGTATTATTGTTTGGAGTTGGTGTTGGCGGAGCAATAGGTAACAGGCTAACAAAGGCTTGAAGAGCTTTGATAACTTGAGAAGCAATTATTTTTTGCAATGCCTCATTCATATCTTCGACATTGTTGAGTTGATCCTATTCATTTGCCTGAGACCCATCGGGAGTGCCTTCACGAGATCGTCGTGGGGAGCCTCGTGGAGAACCTTGTGGTGAATCTCGAGGAGAATCTCCTTGAAGTTGTTGGTTTGTTTGAATTTCCGGAAGTCCTAGGGTGTTGTCGTTGTTGCTTGACATGATTGATATGAATCAAGAAAATCAAGTAGAAATAACGTTGATTATCAGATTTCCGGTAACGGAACCAATTTGTTTAACCAAAAAATGGATTTTTAGTCAAATATAGAAAAATAGAAGAATCGGGTTACTGATAATCGAAAAATAAGTAAAGAAAAGAGTTTATAAGAGCTCAGATATGAAGACTTGTAAATCAAAATATATTCCAATAATGCCTCTCTCTCCATCGTCTACATATTTCTCCTTTTGTAGGTCTCTTGGAGAATCTCTATAAATGTACGTTACATCTTAAGCCATAATGAGGCTATTATAAATATTTAATGACATTAAATGATGCGTTACATAATCATTACATTGAATACAAATATTCCTTAACGAATCCGGTATTTATTTCTTTTGATAAGATGTATATATATGCTCTTATTTGACTAGGTTCTTTATCCTTTCCGCATCTCGTGCGTATTCATGTTTAAATAGAGGCGGGGCTTCCGAGCCTCTTATCTCGTACCTCCTTTGTGATCCCGTATCTTTTTTATCCCGTACCTAATCTGTGATTCCTTGACCAATTGTAACCTTTTGATAATTCCACGTGTCACGCTTTATCACCATTCATTTATACACGTATATTTCCCGAATACAAATATTAAGTTATACTAGAAGTTTATATTATGAAAAATACCACTTGTTTGACTCAATAGATATTATAATCTTTTTGAATAAATCAGTCAAAAAAAATAATGGGGGTAAATCTTAGCTAAGAATAACAATTTCTAGAACAACAGATATATAAGAAGAACACAACGAATAATATTCCTTGATCCTGTAACTGAACATTAAAGATGCTATATATTTTTGTAGAAGAGTATTACAATCAGTGTTTTTAGCTTCCAAAAATTCCCAGCCCCCCTACAAGGTTATTTTTCCGCTATATATAAGGGACAAACCCTTTTTGAACCCTAAAAGACATATTATAGGGAATATTCCTAATACCTCTATTGGGCATACACTACTGAAAGGGTCAAACAGTCTTTGTTCGCTCATTTGTTATCCTCTACCAGACATTGAGCTACGAGGGTCTCGTCGTTGGTCTTATTCGTCAACGGTCGTGGTCATCCAAATTTGGACCCATACAATTAGTCCCTCCGTTTGTCGAGATTGCAGCTTGGTGTGTCATTGATAAGCGAATACCACTCGTTCTTATGGATAAATTTGGCCTTGCAAAACGTTACGGCTTGACCAATAATGGGAGGTCAGCATGCTCAACAAGACACCGGATAATGTATTTTATGGGGAAATGATGTCACCTCCACGTGCGTCAGCATTATGCGTGTTTTCGAGACAGGGCTTGAGGGCTTATCGCTTTGATTTTGGTCCACTCTGTAGCCTTCCGCTTCGATTCTGGCGCCACCCAATCCTATAAATAGGTAGAGGGTTTATTTTTCCAAAAACTCTTAGCCATTTCACTTCTGGTTATTCTTTCTCATCCGTCCTGTGTTTGTTCTAACAACTTTTTGCTTCTTCTTCTTCTTCTTCTCCCATTCTTCGTTCACAACTTTCTAGGCTGCTGTAACACCTTTTCCATCGAAGAAATGCCTAGAATGCGTCGATCTCATAAGGGGGTTTCTGAGGCCACCCCGTTGTCTGTGGTGCTCCCCTCTGGCGATGAGGACATGATGGTGGAAGAGGGGGCGGCTTTCCCGTCGTGGAGGAGTTGCTGCTGAGACACCTTACGTCTTGAAGAGATTTCCTCAAAGATCCTCCTCCTACTCATACACCTGTATTCTCTAAAACAAAAAAAGCTCATATTGATGCTCTCCGTACAAAGTATAGTATCCCCACTCATGCTGATATAGTTCCAGCGGGAAGGGACTTCATAGAAGTTCATAGACCTGGGTACTGCACTTTTTATGAGTAACCCTTCGTGATCGGTTATTCTTTCCCCCTCCCTCCATTAGCGGAGGAGTTCTGCATATTCTATCAAGTTTGCAGGCACAACTTTCACCATACATGCTTAACATACTTCTACTGTTGACAAAGTATGCAGAGTTGGCGGGATGTGAGATTACTGTCCATCACCTCTTACACTTGTTCTCGCCCAGTTTTCATATGGACACTATGGTGCATTTGAGGCATCGTGGAAAAAAATAGGCTGGTAGTTGATACCGACGACCGAGCAAGTCGCAAGTTTTGGCATAATTACCTTTTTGTCAGAACCGAACACGTCTCCGATCCCGCTAGGTTAATGGAGCGATGAAACGAGAATCATAAGTTTCCCCACTTGTTTCATTATTTCTTTTCCTATTCATTCCTTATATGGTTTGTTTGCTTCTCATTTACAGCTATGAGGCGCCCACCCCGCCCTATTGCTGGTATAAGAGATTGGGTATCATGCATATTGCCCATGTAGAGGAGACTCGAGATTGGCCCGCCTTCGTGAAACGTTATGGCCTGAGAGTTTCATATGGTAATTGTCTACCCTTAAATTAGTTTGTTGGTTATACACTGTTATCTATTGATACAACTCTTTATGATGACAGGTCGAGGAGCTTCTAGGCGGAGGGCCCCAGTCCCTGCATTCCGACAGGCTGTCACTGCTGCGGGAATGTAGTTTACTTTGGCTGAATCCGTTTGAGGGGGTTGTAGTCAACCACTTCAAATGGAAGGTCCCTCTCGGGATTTGGTCATCAGGGAAGAGGCCTCTTCTATACCGACCCCTCACCTCTTAGACGAATCCTCTAATGGGGATGAGTCATTACTGAAAAAGAGGAGGAGAGTGGAGCTTGGAAAGGATGTGGCCGTGGATACTGGTAGAAGTAGAGTGGGTGCGTCATAGATGGCACTTGTGCCCATATTTGTGGTCGATGCCATCTTGACGGGGAGGTCTCCCCAAACGGAAGGGGTCTATCCAAGAGGTGCTTTTATGCACTCTGTTGAGGGTGGAACGTTGTCCAATATTGGAGGAGGCGCGCGTGTTAAGGGTGAAGGCTCGGGTTCGGATGTCGATCCATAGGACGTCTATGAGTTTGTAGAATGCCACACTCATGTAGAGGCCAGGATGGAGGGTTCTTATCGGCATATAGTTATCCTCGGGGATTATAAGTTGTTGTTGAACTACGAGTAGGTGGCTTCTACCTTATCCCTTTATGTGCTGCCCCCGAAAACGAGCTGCTCAGGACGATGAGCGTTGTGGAGTTGTCTTGGAGCGTTGCCGGCATGGCTTTGAGGGTAGAGTTTTCTTCTCCCTTTTGTCGTTATTTTTAGCCTATCTTCATTTTTAACTTTTTCTCATTGTGGCAAACCCTTATCATGGAGACTGTGCGCGAGCATTAGGAAAGGAAAAGAACGGCCATCTATGGGAAGATGTCTTCCAAATATAAAAAATACAGCACCAAGCACCATGCGATGGCCAACATCTACACTCAGGACCCAGACATCCAATTGTTTTGTGAAGGGCTTAAGCAGAGGGAAGATCAACTGGCGTGCAAGGTCGAGCAATTGAGAAAGTGGGACGAGGATATCGTGAAAGCCGTTGCCCACAATAGCGAACTTGAGGCGTCTCTTAAGACAAAGGAGGACGAGCTTGAGTTAAGTAGAGGTGTGATGGCTGAGAATGTCGAAAACTGCAGGCAAAGGTGGCTAGTTTGACTGCCGAGTTGGGTGTGAAGTCAACGGAGATTGACAAGCTTAAGGGTGAGCTGAATGTGAGTGCTGACAGATTGGCGGACTTTATTTCCAAAGCGATGGTCTTGGAAGATTCCCTCTGTATAAGTAGGTCAGAGCGGGCTAAGGAGGAAGAGGCATTCGCGCTCAAGGTGGCGGGTCTTGAGGGTCGTATTAAGGAGTTGGAGGCGGTGCTATCTGTGCTGACCGGGCAAGTGGCCTCACTGAGAATGGAGGATGCGAGTCGACTCTCACAACCTTCTACATCTAGTTCTTCGACCGATCCGGTTGTTCCTTGTCATTTATACGAGTTGTGGGTTCATGCTGAGGCCCGACTCGATGTGTACAAGGCTCTTCATGTTGAAGGGAAAGCATCTGAAGCAGAACTTCAGGACGTGCGTGCTAAAGCTCGTGCAGCTCATGAGGCATATGGGTATGACCCTTTTACACCTTACGGGTATGATATCAACTCTGATGATGCAAACCGTCTTGCCTCTGACTCTTGGTATGAAGATGCGTATCCAACCGGGGATGATGTGTAATTTTTGGTTTGTATTTATTTTTTCTTCAGGATTTTTGTAAGGGCATGCTTGAGCCCGTCGTAAAGATAGGTATAATAATATTTTATTGTAATGAAGGGATTGTTTAATCGATTCGGTGATAATCTTTGTAATATTTATGGTATCCCGGGTACTTGTCAAACTATTAAGCAGATTTTGCTTCAAGTGAGGTCGGACCCTTTTCTTTTGTCGATGGCCTTAGCCCTAAGGATGCCACTTTTGATCTGGCATCAGAGTAGTATCCTGTCATAGTTCGAGTGAAGTCAAACTCATTTTTTTTCTATGGCCTTAGCTATTGGGATGTTACTTTCGATCTGGAATCAAAGTAGTATCTCGTCGTAGTTCGAGTGAGGTCAAACCCATTTTTCGTCGATGGCCTTAGCCATTGGGATGGTACTTTCGATTTGGCATCGAATTAGTATCCCGTCGTAGTTCGAGTGAAGTCAAACTCATTTTTCGTCGATGGCCTTAGCCATTGGGATTTTTCTTTCGATCTGGCATCGAAGTAGTATCCCGTTGTAGTTCGAGTGAGGTCGAACTCATTTTTCATCGATGGCCTTAACCATTGGGATGTTACTTTCATTCTGGCATTGAAGTATTATCCCTTCGTAGTTCGAGTGAAGTCGAACTCGTTTTTCGTCGATGTCCTTAGCCATTGGGATGTTACTTTTGATCTCGCATCGAAGTAGTATCCCGTTGTAGTTCGAGTGAAGTCGAACTTGTTTTTTGTTGATGGCCTTAGCCATTGGGATGTTACTTTCGATCTGGCGTTGAAGTAGTATCCCGTCGTAGTTCGAGTGAAGTTGAACTAGTTTTTCATTGATGGCCTTAGCCATTGGGATATTACTTTCGATCTGGCGTCGAAGTAGTATCCCATTGTAGTTCGAGTGAAGTCGAACTCGTTTTTCATCGATGACCTTAGCCATTGGAATATTACTTTTTATATAGCGTCGAAGTAGTATCCCGTCTTAGTTCGAGTGAGGACGAACTCATTTTTCGTCGATGGCCTTAGCCATTGGGATATTACTTTCGATCTAGCGTCGAAGTAGTACCCCGTCGTAGTTCGAGTGAAGTCAAACTCATTTTTCGCCGATAGCCTTGGCCATTGAGATTTTCATTCGTACATTGGAGATTTGATTATAAGTCGAACTCATGCTTTTGTCGATGGCCTTAGCCATTGGGATTTTCATTCGTACATTGGAGATTTGATTATGTTCCTGTAGGAAGTACATGTTGACTTTGTGAATACAATGGCTATCTATACCTAGTCCCTTCATTACTTGTCCTGGAGATCACGTCGACAGGCGGAGTAATGAACAATACTTCAGACCTCGAGGCGTCTCCCTTGATGCGTCATTAAAAACCTCACCGAGAAAATCCGATCGAGACAAAACTTGGGTGAGGGAAAAAGAGTACGACTTAGGCGGCGCCTCTTTTCAGAAGTGGAACTATTTGAGATGGGCGACATTCCAATTGTTCTAGAGTAGTTTTCCCTCCATTGTCTCTAACTGGAATGCTCCTTTGTTTGCTGCCGCCGTGATTTTATATTACCCGTCCCAGTTTTCCCTCATTAAGGTCCTTCGCTGCTTGAGTTTTAGCTTTGAGAATAGTCTCCGACCTTGAGTGTCTATACTTTGGCCTTCTTGTTATAGTACATTTTTGCTTGTTTCTTTTGGGATACCATTCTTACGTGAGCCATATCTCTTCGTTCTTCGACTTCATCCAAGTCTTGTAGCCTACGTTCGTCATTGCTTGATCCGCTTTCGTTGGAGTATCTCAGGCTAGGTTCTCCGACTTCAACGGGTATAACTGCGTCAGTCCCGTAGACTGGTGAATATGGCGTCTCGCATGTTCTAATTTTTCGCATGGTGCGGTATGCCGATAGTACTTCTAGCAGTAGTTCAGGCCATAAACCTATGACATCCTTGAGCTTCTTTTTCAATATATTCAATATCATTTTATTGGAGGACTCGGCTAGGTCGTTGCCGGCGGGATGATATGGTGTGGAGAGTATTCTCTTGATGTGCTATTTTCTTAAAAACTCGGTTGTGTTCTTTCCAATGAACTAGGGTCCGTTGTCACATCTGATTTCTTTGGAAATGCCGAAGCGACATATTATATTTTTGCATATGAACGCGATAACTTCTTGCTCACATATTTGAGTGTATGCACCTGCTTCCACCCATTTAGAAAAATAGTCAATTAAAACCAAAAGGAAGCGTACTTTACCTCGTCCTGTTGGGAGGGGTCCGACAATATCCATATCCCACTTTATGAATGACCGTGGTGAAGAATGCAGGAGTTCTCCTGCTTGGTGTATCATAGGGGTGTATTTTTGGCACTGTTCACACATCCTGGCGTAATCTGCGGCCTCTTTTTTCATGGTAGGCCAATAGTATCCTACGCGGATGAGGCATCTGATTAGGGTGTGGTTTCCTGTATGGGCACCACAGTGCCCCTCGTGTACTTCTTCTAGTACTCGCCTTGTTCGATTTGGCTCAAGATATTTGGCCAGGGGGCCACCAAACATCCTTTTGTAAAGTTCATAATTTACGAGGCTGTATCTGGTCGCTTGTATTCGAAGTCTTTTGGCTTCTTTCTTATCTTGTGGGAGCGTCCCTTCCTGCAAATATGTTACGATACGGTTGCGCCAGTCCTAAGTTAGGTTTATAAAATGTACCTCGACTTGGTCTATCGAGGAACGGAGAAGGGTGACCATGTTTTCCTTGTTGATATTTCTGGTGGCTGCTGATAGCTTGGAAGACCATCTGCTTCGATATTCCGTGCACTAGGAATTTGGCCGAGGTGGCATTCGTCGAATTCTGGTAGTAGTTTGTGAATTTCTAACTAGTATCTTTGTATTATCTATTCTTTGATTTGGAAAGTCCCAATGGCTTGGTTCACCACGAGTTGAGAGTCTCAATGAAGGACGAGCCGTCGAGCGCCATATTTGAGGGCTAATTTTAATCCTGCAATCACAACTTCATACTCGATCTCGTTGTTTGTCATTTTGGGGCACCATATGGACTGGAAACTTACTTAACCCATAGGGACTTCGAGGACGAGTCCCATTCCCGATCCTGATGCATTAAATGCGCCACCGATGTAGAGGACCCAAAGGTCAGAATGTGCGGAAGCGCGGAACGCTTCCTGCTCTACTTCAAGCAACATTTCTGTGCTGAAATCGGTGACAAAATCACCAAGCACTTGCGACTTTATAGCGGTTCGTGGTTGATAAATTATGTCTTGATCGCTTAATTCTATGGCCCATTTGGCCAACCTACCCGATAGTTCGTGTTTATGTAGGGCGCCCCTGAGGGGGAAGGTTGCCACCACTTTTATGGGGTGACATTGAAAATATGGTCTGAGCTTTCGTGAAGCTATGACTAATGTCAGAGCTAATTTCTCAAGGTGGGGGTACCTCGTTTCAGCATGAAATAAGGTTTTGCTGATATAATAAATTAGAGATTGCGTACCTTTGTTTTTGCGTAGCAGGACTGCACTTATCGCGATTCGAAGACTGCTAGGTACACCAGGAGGCACTCACCCGGGTCTGCCTTGACGAGTAGTCGCGGTGAGGACATGTACGCTTTTAGTTTTCTTAAGGCGTCAACGTATTCTGAATTCCATTGTAGCACGTGGTCTTTCCTTAGTACATTAAAGAACTTATGGCATCTTTCCGATAACTGTGAGAATGAACCTCGACAGGGTGACTATTTGCCCTGTCAATTTTTGTACCTGTTTTTGCTAGTTAACGTCTTCGGTATTCCCTTGATGGCCTTGATTTGATCTGGGTTGACCTCGATACCCCTTTGCGACACTAAGAAGCCAAGGAACTTTCCTGAGGTTACAATAAAGGTGCATTTTTCGGGATCCAATTTCATCATGTATCGTCTCGATATTTCAAAAGCTTCCTTCAGATGACCAATGTGATCCTCCTTCCTTTTCGACTTCACCAACATATCATCGATGTAGACCTCCATAGTCTTTTCGAGTTTATCTTTGAACATTTTGGTGACTATCCTTTGATACGTTGTCCCCGCGTTCTTGAGTCCGAATGACATGACTCTGTAGCAGTATGTTCCTTGGTGAGTGATGAAGATGGTCTTTTCTTGGTCTCCTTCTGCCATCAGAATTCGCTTGTAACTAGAATAGGTGTCTAAAAAGCTCAATAGTTCGTGCCCTGCCGTTGCGTCGATGAGTTGGTCGATATGTGGCAATGTAAAAGAATCCTTTGGGCATGCTTTGTTCAGGTCGGTGAAATCGATGCACATCCGCCATTTCTCGTTCTTCTTTTTTACCATGACCACATTGGCGACCCACTGAGGATACTTTGATTCTCGGACGGAGCTGTTAGCGAGCAACTTATCAACTTCTTCGCTGACTGAATTGTTGATTGATGCGTTGAACTTCCTCCTCATTTGCCGCACGGACGGGTAAAGAGGATCGATATCAGCCTATGTGTGGCGATATCCCTTGGGATTCCCGGCATATCTGAGTAGGAAAAGGCAAATAAATCGGCACTTTTAGTTAAGAACTCATGAAACTTACCTGGTTCTGAGAGGTTGTGTCCGATATAGGTTTTTTTTGTGCTGTCGGTAATGTCTAACTGAACGGGGTCGAGATCTTCTACGGTTGCCTTGCAAGCTTCTACGACATTTGGGTCTTTGATAGCCTCTATTTGTATATCGGGTTTGATTCTCGATATGGATGATTGCTATGCGTCCACACTTTCCCCCTTTAGCTGTTGGGTGTGTGTGCAATCTTGGGTGATTCAATAGCATTCTTCGGCGGTGCGTTGCTCGGCCCGGATGCTGAATATCCCCTACGGGGTAGGAAATTTGATTACTTGATAGAAACTTGACGGGACGGCTCGCATGGCATGTATCTATGGACGCCCTATGATAGCGTTGTAGGTTGTTTCCTGGTTCATGACGTGGAACATTGTTTCCAGGGTGACTCCTCATGCTAGGACAAGTAGCATTATCTCTCCCGAGGTTCATTCCACTGCATTATTAAAACTCATTAGTGTTATGCAACGCGGTACTATCTTATCCTCGAGCCTCATTTGTATGAGGACTCGTAGGTGAATAATACATGTGCCGCTTTCATCATCCACCATTATTCTTTTTACATTGGTATATGCAATACGTAAAGTTATAACCAAAACATCATAGTGAGGGAAAGATAAATCGTTGGTATCCGACTTATCGAAGATAATACTATCTTCGAGGTCGTCATACCGTTCATGGGTGACTATCCGCTTGAGTTTGTGCGTGGTGGTGAATTTCACGTGGTTGATTACGGTATCATAACCGCCGCCAATGATCATTTGTATGATACTAGCTAGCGAAGGTGGTTTTGGGGGTCCTTGAGGTTGATCGCATCCATGAGCGAAGTTGACCCGTCTTCGATCGCTTAGCAGTTCTTTCAAATGTCCCTGGTTTAGCATTCTTACCACTTCTTATCTCAAACCTATGCAGTTTTCGGTTTTGTGTCCCCTTTCCTGGTGGAATTCACACAAAACGTTTGATCTCCGGGTGCTCGGATCTGACTTCATCTATTGCGGCCATCGCACCTTTGTACCGAGCTTTTTCAGTGCGTAAATGATTTTTAAAGGAGAAATGCAAAAGTTATGAGCAAATAACTGTGGAGGCATACCTCTTTCGTTTTGATATGGCGCGGTGTGCCGAGCCGTGGCATCTGCATGTCGTGGAGGAGGCGGAATGGCCCGGATGTAGGACTATTGCCTTTCTCGATTAAAGCGAGGTGGTTGATCCCTTCGACTATCGTTGCATCATTCTCTCCTTATTTTGGTCTGGACCAACGTTAGTCGTTGGATCGGGCCATTCAAGTCGTCCTCATCTGCCCTTACTTCGACACTATAGGTGTTATGGATTTCTTCCCATGTGGGGGGAAGGTATTTCATAAGTCTACTTAGCAGTTTTTTGGTTGCTTTCGACCCGCTTCTGTTTAACCCATTTTGGAAGGTTGCTACCGCCATTCTTTTAGATACGTTAGGCAGACGACAGGTGTAGGACTTAGCTTCTCCCTTTTTCTCTTCCCCGTTGGCGGTGACGAATGTATCTGCCATCTCTTCGAATATTAATATTAATCGTGCTGGTAGTTGGGAATACCACGTCAACGCTCCTCTTATTAGAGTTTTGCCGAATTTTTTCAACACCACCAATGTAACCTGTTCTTTCGACAAATCATTGCCTTTTACAGCAGTGACGTAGTGGATTAGGTAATCTTTCGGGTCCGTGGTGCTATCGTATATTTTTAAGTATGGCGGAATTTTGAAGGTTTTTGGAATAGAGTGGGGGGATTCCCCTTCACTATACGATTGTTCGACGAATCGACCTACGTTGCATTTTGGTTGCAACTTCGGAGCGCCCGGTATTTTATCGACCCTTTCCTGATGCTCCTTTATTTGATCACAGAATGTTTTGTTCTCGTTTTCCATATCTTCCATTTCTTCAAGATGGTCGCGAGTGCATCGTTATCTGCATCAACAACAATATGAGTGTTACCTGCGCGTGGAGTTTCTAGCCCATCGACAATAGTTGCGGGTTTTGCGTGTATTGTGCCTCCGATATTCCTTTGAATGGGTTTGTCGAGTATGTTGCTCAAGGTGTTTTTCAACCACTCCTCTAATAGCCTTTTCATAGCTGGTGGTGCTTCTCCTGTTGCGGATGTTGAGGTTTCCCTCTCGCACGAGACAGTCACGCTTTCGTGCGGGGTGGATATGATATCTCCCTCAGGTGTAGCACTTGGCGCTGCGTTTATTTTCCCTACCTACTTCGTTGATGGAATCTAGAAGGTTGTTCCTGACACCTACTATTGCTTTTAACCTTGCTTCTCCCTTCCCTGCCATTGCTGGCCTTCGCGAGGCTATGAAGAGGCGATTATCTCTTTCAAGGATCTAGACGAAACTAAGATCTTGGCTATAGAAATCCCCATAGACGCCGCTAAATTGTTTGACTCAAAAGATATTGTAATATTTTTGAATAAATCAATCAAAGAAAATAATGGGGGTAAATCTTAGCTAAGAATAATAATCTCTAGAACAACAGATATATAAGATGAACACAACGGATAATATTCCTTGATCCTGTAACTGAACATTAAAGATGCTAAATGCTTTTGTACAAGAGTATTACAATCAGTGTTCTTAGCTTCCAAAAATTCCCAACCCCCCTACAAGGTTATTTTTTTGCTATATACGGGGTTTACCCTAAAAGACATATTATGGGGAATATTCGAAGAAATATTCCTAATACTCCCTATTGGGCCTACACTACTGTAAGGGTCATACAGTCTCATTTCGCTCGTCTGTTATCCTCCACAAGACACCGAGCTACAAGTGTCTCGTCGTTGGTCTTATTCGTCAACGGCCGTGGTCGTCCAAATTTGGACCCATACACCACTCTCCATTGCAAACTGGAATTATCCTTTTTAATATCACATGCTATTAAAATAGTGTTGACGTGATTCACGACATTTCTTTAACAACAATTGCAAAACAGATATAACTCTTTGGTCATTCCTAATGAAAAATAGTTTTCTAAAACTATTTTCAAATATTAAACTAGTTTTTGGTCTGCAAATAAAAGTAGACGACTTGTTCTAAAAAAGGAAAACAGATCAAAGGCATACAGTAAGAAAAGAAATGTAGAGTTATTCAATTAACATTGACATATGTTTCGGCTTCGAGCTCCGTTTTTTTTTTTTTTTGACAGGGAGCATATCCCTCTTATCAATTACCATATGCTGTGCGGATTCAATTTAATCGGATCGGTGAATTTTGAAAATCATATTAAAATAAAATAATTATTGTTAAGTAGTAACAAAGAATTATAGAAAAAAAGCAAAGTAATGCATTCTGATGAACTACCTTGCGTGCGTAAATACTTTCCACGGGATACAAAATAGTGCTTTTGATCCACCAAATTTACAAGGATTGTATATCGCTTTTTAAAAAGTTTCGTATCAAATTTCATGGATGGGAAGTGAAAATATTAGCAATTTGTTCATAAAGCAAAGTCAAATCATTACATGGCAGGGCATCTCACCTAATCTTGTCTATTTCTTTGTTTGATGGTTATATATATATACACACAACCAACCTCTATTCTAAGCAATTAACTCCATCTGCTGGATTATTATTATTTTTTTCAGAATTTTTTTATTAGTTTTAAAGACTATGAATTTGTGCCTGGAAATCCATATCCCAACTTGACTAGTGATTAAAAAGGGAAAAGAAAACTAATTTTACAATACCTCTTTTTTGGTTCACATAGATGCACACTGTCATCCGTACTCCTTTTGGGCTTGGAATTTCATAAGTGAAATAACAATAGAAAACTACGACTAATTGTGAGCTGTACATGAGCAAAAACAAAAAAAATTCCAATTACTCTCTACATACTAGCTCTTTGTACAAGTCAGACTCGGAATCCCGAAAATTCTTCTGCATGTTTAAACCGAAGACCAAGAAGTATTGAACATTCTTCTTATTGTTAGATCTAATCTTCTACTTCAGTTTGCTTCCTCAATTAGTAAGACCTTTAAAGTCAATTTATTTTCCATACTATGAGTACAGTACGAAAGGACTCACCTAAAAAAGATATCAGATTAGTTAGTGTTAATGAGTTAGCTTTAAGAGGAGAAAACTTGACCCTCGTTGGAAATTAAAATAGAGAAAGGATGAAGTGTTTATAAATACTTTGTCGTATAAGGTTTGAATATTTTGAGAGATGTTTTGGAAGGTTTGACGATATTATTAATAGTTTAGATTAAGCACTTGGGGACTAGGGCCTACTAAATTAATATTTTTAGAAAGCGAGTTCTTGTAGTGGAAATTCGAGTTAATTGATTCTGCCATAATCCCTGCAAAAATAAAAAAGAGAGGCTTAAATTACTTAAGGACGATGACTACACTATCAAAGCATGATTATTTCGTCCCCATATTCTTTATATTTATTTTATGACAAAAGATATGGCCAATATCTTTTGAAAGATAGTGATCTTTCACGCTTCAAAGTCTCTTCCCCTTGTTCTTTTATTCTACACTATCCTTTAACAATCTTTTTCTTTTTCTTTTGGGATTATATGTCCGCCCGGGGATAGGTAGTTAAGTTTATTATTTTTGGTGCTGGGCATGAATACTTCGTAACTGGAGAGGCCATTTTCTTATCTGATAAATGTATCCGAAGGGACAGTGGAGGGGCCCGAAGTAGTTGAAGAATAGACGCACGTGAAGGGGGCAAGCAAATCCTACGGAGAAAATAAAAAGAGTAATCTTGACGCAATGGGAGTGTTCAACCGTCGAGACACTATAGGATATTTGAGAAAAGGACAACTAAGAAAGAATTAATTTTATAGCGTGAGACCTCTTTATAATAATATTTCTATATATTCACTATATAAGTCGAGTTTTTGGCTCTGTATTTTCACATCGAGAATTATTTGCAGATGAAGAGATGTCAAAGTGGCTTCTTACTTCCCAAACAGATCCTCCTACGTCTATATATAAACGCTGGTTTATCAAGAATACGCTTCCTTTATAACAATATTTTACTATAGCAACCAAAAAGTTTCGGAACAAACGAGGCTGTTATAGAGAGATTTGACTGTATCTGCAAATAATTTAAATATAGTTACAAACATTTCGGGGTGCATGCAGTTTTGCTTTCAACCAAAATTTGCTTTGGACATAGGGCGTCATTACTAATAAATCAGTATTTTCTAAGAACATATACATATATTTATGAAAATTTTAACTAACTTTCGGGATGCCGATGGCCCCTCACTTAATAACATAGGTCCGCTTGTGACTGAACTACACTATGAACTTTAAGAAAAATAGAGAATATTTGTGTGAAGTGAATTTCAAGTAAATAATTTGTTTCCACCAGCGGTGGTGGATGCCACTCTTCCAACAACATCATCTGAAATAAGAGTAGTATTTTCGATGTTAGCATAAGTTTATATATACATAAATCAACTAAAATCATATTAGATTTGAATTATAATTTTAAACGTACAACAAATGTGATATGCTAGAAAGGTCGAACATGTCAAATTTAATTCTGATTTCGCATCTAATTCGCATTTACAAAATTTTCTCATTTTTAAAAGTGAAATGTATGTCCAAACAACTTCATCCTCTACGTTGTTTCAACTTCTGGTGATCTTTTTTCAACTTGTAACTCAAATACTATCCAAACAGAGAACCTTATGTGAAGAAGTAGCTAGAACACCTAAATGGGCGGTGTTAACTGGAGTTTTAGGTTATTTCAACTTTTTATACAAAATTATTTGGTGGACTCTATATGAAAAAGGAAGATTGTTATAGGTTTAGAACTCATCAATTGCAGGAATACGGCATATAGAATTTTGTGTCAATAGTACTTTGGTCGGAACTCGGAAGATGTTTGCAAGTAGGCTGCATCACGTGGCATTGGGCTCGCAATTCACCTCTGCCATGAAATTTTGTACGGTCCCGAGGTATTCGGGTGTGTTTCGGATGAGTTTTGGATTATTTTCATCTTTTTTGGCAGACCTATTTCGGTGCTTTCGCATCTGCACATAAACTCAGTACGTTCTCTGCACTTCTTGATTCTTGAACCATATACATGTTTGATCCAAAAGATATTGAAACTTTTTTGGTTAAATCAATTAAAGAAGATGAAAAATATAAATCTCAGCCAAGTATAATAAACTCTAAATTGAAAGATGAAAGGGATAAATGAGAAGAATAATATTTCTTGATGTAATCAAACCAAATGATTAGGCGTCAATCTCACAACTTTGATTGTAGAAAGATATCATAATGGATACTCTTAGCCAAAAATCCCCCCTTTTACAAGATTTTTTCCTCACTATATATAAGGGACAATGCCCTCTTGAACCCTAAAAGGTATAGCATAAGAATATTCGAAAGTATACTCCTACTGCCTCCTGTTAGGCCTACACTACTGCAAAAGTCATACGTCCTCTAATCGTTGTCAGTCGTCGTTGTCTTCAACGGCCACAGGACACCGTGTCGTAAAGATCTCGTCTCTTGCCGTATTCGTCAGTAGCCGTGGTCATCCAAATTTGGATCCACACAGTTAGTCCCTCCACTTGTCGAGGTTGCGGCTTGATGCGTCCTCGATTAGCGGACATCGCCCACACCTGTGGAGAAATTTGGTTTACGAATCTCCATGGTTTGGCTAACAACGGAAGGTTAGCTTGATCAACGATATTCTGGGTGGTGTATCTTATCGGAAAATGACATCACTTCCACGTGCATCATCATTATGCGTGTTTTCGGCACAGAGGCTGATGGTTTGTCGCTTCGATTTCGGGGCCATTTTGCAGCCTTCCGCTTCGATTCTGGCGCCACCCAATCCTATAAATAGGTGGAGGGTTTTGTTTTTTCAAAAACTCTTGGCCATTTTGTCTTCTTCTCATCCCTCCCGTGTTTGCTCTAATGATTTTTTGCTTTATCTCTTCCATTCTCCGTTCTTAGCTTTTTCTGTTATATTAACACATCTCTCGAGAGATGCCTAGAACATATCGATCTCGTGAGGGGCTTTCTGACGCCACCCCGTTGTCCATGTCACTCCCCTCTGGTGGTGAGGACATGACGATGGAGGAAGGGGATAGCTTTCCCACTGCGGAAGAGTTACTGCCGAGACACCCCATGTCTCGAAGTGACTTTCTCAAAGAACCTCCTCCTACTCCCGCCTCAGTAATCTCTGAAACTGAGCAAGTCCATATTGATGTCCTCCGTGAAAAATATAACATTCCCACTCATATTAAGATGGTTCCAGCGAGAAGGGACTTCGTAAAAAATGCGCGGAGTTGGCGGGGTGCGAAGTTACCGTTCCCCACCTCCTACACTTGTTTTCACCCACCTTTCACACGGGTACTATGGTACATATGAGGCACCGTGGGAGAAAAGGACTGGTGGTCGGAACTGACGACCGGGCAAGTCGCAAATTTTGGCATAAGTGATGATCAAAACTGAATACATCGTGTCTGACCCCACTAGATTCCCGGAGTGGTGGAATGAGAATCGTAAGTGTCGCAACTTGTTTACTCTTTCTTTTTTCTTCGTTCATCTTGGTCTTTATTTGTAGTTCTATTTTGCAGCTATTGGGCGTCCACCCCATCCCATTGCAGGTATAAGGGATTGGGTAGCCCGTCTGCTGCCTCATGCAGTGGAGAGTCGAGACTAGCCCGCTTTTGTGAAACGCTTTGGGCCGAAAGTTTCATCTGGTAAGTGTCTTCCTCTGTATCACTCTTCGGTAATATACCATTGTCTATTGATACGAATCTTTGTGATGACATGTCGTGGAGCTTCTAGGCGGAGGGATACAGTCCCTGCATTTCGCCAGGTTGTCGCCTCCGCAGGAATGCAATTCACTTTGGATAAGTCTGCCCGAGATGGTCATGCTCAATTGGTACAGGAGATGGACTATTCTCGAGATATGGTTGTGAGGGGAGAGATATCTTCTTTACTAGTCCAACACCTTGTGGATGAGTCCTCTAATGGGGATGAATTTTCATTGAGAAAAAAGAGAAGGATATAGCTTGGGAAGAGTGTGGTCGTTGATACCGGTAAGAGTAGGACAGGTGCATCGGAGACGTCACAAGTACCCATGTTTATGGCTGACGCCATCTTGGTGGGGAGGTCTCCCCAAATAGAAACGGTTTTATCAAGGAGGGGGTCCTGTGCGCTCCACTGAGGGGCGCATCGTCTACTATCGGAGGGGAATTACGTACCGAGGGCGACGGCTCGGGTTCGGACATCGACCCGGGAGATGTTCGTGAATTTTTGGAGCATCACACTCACGTAGAGGTCAGAATTGAGGGTTCTGATTGATAAGCAGTTGTCCCTGGGGACTACGACTTGCTGTCAAACTGTGATCAATTGGCATCTGTTTTTTCCCCTCTATGTGCTGCCCCTGAGAGCGAGGCACTTAGAGCGATGAGTGATGTGAAATTGTCTCGCAGTGTCTCCAGCATGTCTTTGCGGGTAAATTTCTTTTTCATTTAGTCGTTGGATCTGTGTTGTTATTTTTTGCCCATCCTTATGTTTTGACTTTACTTTTCCTGCTAGACCCTCATTATAGAGATCGAGCGTGAGCATCGAGAAAGGAGGAGGACAGCTGTCTATGGGAAGATGTCTTCTAAATATCAAGAATATCACACCAAGCATCGTGCGATGGTCGACATCTACACTCAGGATCGTGACTTCCAACTGTTCCGCGAAGGGCTCAAGCAAAGGGAGGATCAATTGGCGCATAAGATCTAGGAGTTGAAGGAACGAGACGAGGACCTTATGAAGACTGTCGCTCGTAGCAGCGAGCTCGAGGCAACCCTTAAAGTAAAGGAAGACGAGCTTGAGCTAAGTAGGGGAGTAGTGGCCAAAAATGCCAACCTTCTAACGAAGGTGGCCAATTTAACTGCAGAACATGATATGAAGACGGTGGAGGTCAATAAGCTTAAGGGTGAATTGAGCGTGAATGCTGATAGATTGGTGATGGTCATCTCCAAGGCGGCGGTTTTAGAAGACGCCCTCCCTGTTTGTAGGTTGGAGCGGACTAAGGAGATTAAGATGTATGCGCTTAAGACAGCGGAACTTGAGGGGCGTATTCAAGGGTTGGAGGCGGAGCTGTCCGTATTAAATGAGTAAGTGGCTTCTTTGAAAGCGGAGGACGTACGATGATAGTCGCGTCCTTCTACACCTCGTGATTCAGCTGACCCTGTCGTGCCTCGACATTTGTATGAGTTATGGGTTCAAACCGAAGCCCAGCTCGATGTGTAGAAGGCTCTTCATATTGACGGAAGGGTTTCTGGAGTAGAGCTCCGAGATATGCGTGCCAAGGCCCGTGCAGCTCGTGAGGCATGCGGGTACGATCCTCTTACGCCTGCGGAGATGATATTAATTCTGATGATGCAAACAGACTTGCCTCCGACTCTTGGTATGAAGACATGTATGCCACTGGATATGATGTGTAGTATTTGGTTTGTACTTATTATTTGCTTTGCAATTTTTGTAAGGGCGTCTTTGAGCCCTTTGTAAAAAACAAACATTTGTAATATATTTGTTGTAATGAAAGCCGTTTTGGTTGTGTATCTCTGAGTTGTTGTTTTCTTTATTCGATTTGTTTGACGATGACTTTCGTTATAGTCACGTTATTCCGAAGCTTTGTTGAGATGTTTATTTGAACTCTTTTCGTTAGCAACGGCCTTAGCCATAGGGATATTACTTTCGAGTTGGTGCTAAAGTAATATCTCGTCAACCCTTTACGTCGATGATGGCCTTAGCCATTGGGATGTTACTTTCGAGCTGTGCCGAAGTAATATCCCGTCGTGGTTCGAGTGATGTCGAACTCATTTTTCATCGATGATGGCCTTAGCCATTGGGATATTACTTTCGAGCTGGTGCCGAAGTAATATCTCATCGTGATTCAAACTCATTTTTCGTCGATGATGGCCTTAGCCATTGGGATGTTACTTTTGAGCTGGTGCTGAAGTAATTTCATGTCGTGGTTCGAGTGATGTCGAACTCATTTTTCGTCGATGATGGCCTTAGCCATTAGGATGTTACTTTCGAGTTGGTGCCAAATTAATAGCCTATCATGGTTCGAGTGATGTCGAACTCATTTTTCATCGATGATGGCCTTAGCCATTGGGATGTTACTTTAGAGCTGGTGCCGAAGTAATATCCCGTCGTGGTTTGAGTGATGTCAAACCCTTTACGTCGATGATGGCCTTAGCCATTATATCTGTTGGAGTGTCACATATACCGATTTTATTCATGCATTGGAGACGTGTTGACTTCATGCATATAATAGAGATTATTTATTCCTACAATGGCGATACATGTCGACTTTGTTCATACACTTGAGATTTGACTATATTCCTATCTGACATATATGTTGACTTTGTACATACAATGGATAGTCTTTATACCTAGTCCCTTTATTGCTCGGCCTGGAGATGACGTAGCAGGCAGGGCAATGAACAATACTTCGAACCTCGATATGTCTTCCTCTTCGCCTCATTAAAAACCTCACCTAGAAAACCCGATTGGGATAAAACCCGGGTAAGGGAAAAAGAGTACGACTTAGGCAGTGTCTTTTTCAGAAGTGGAAGCATTTGAGGTGGGTGACATTCCAGTTATTTTGAAGTAGCTTTCCTTCCATTGTCTCTAGTTGGAATGCTCATTTGTTTGTTGTTGCTACGATTTTATATGGCCCGTCCTAGTTTGTTCCCAGTTTCCCTTCATTTGGGTCTTTTACTGCTTGTGTTTTGGCTTTGAGAACATAGTCCCCGACTCTGAGTGGTCGTACTTTGGCCTTCTTGTTATAGTACCTTTTTGCTTGTTGGTTTTGGGCTTTCTTACATGAGCTATATCTCTTCGCTCCCCGACTTCATCTAGGTCTTGTAACCTGCTTTCGTCGTTGCTTGGTCTGCTCTCATTAGAGTATTTTAGGCTAGGTTCTCCGATCTCAATGGGTATGATTGCATCAGTCCCGTAAACTAACGAATACGACGTCTCGCTTGTGCTGGTTTTTGGCGTGGTGCGGTATGTCGATAGTACTTTTGGTACCAGTTCAAGCCATAGCTATTTGGCATCTTCGAGCTTCTTTTTCAATATAATTAATATTGTTTTGTTGGAGGATTCGGCTTGGCCGTTGCCGGCGGGATGGTATGGTTGGAGAGTATCCGTTTAATGTGCCATTTCTTAAAAAACTCAATCGTTTTCTTCCCAACAAATTGAGGTCCGTTATCGCATCTAATTTATTTGGGAATACCGAAGCATCATATTATATTTTTCCAAATGAACGCGATGACTTCTTGCTCGCGTATTTGGGTGTACGCACTTGCTCCACCCATTTAGAAAAATAATCAGTTAGAACCAAAAGGAATCGTACCTTACCTCGTCCTGCAGGGAGGGGTCCGACAATATCCATTCCTCACTTTATGAATAGCCATGGCAAACTGACAGAATGTAGGAGTTCTTCTACTTGGTGTATCATAGGGGCGTATCTTTGGCATTGCTCACATTTCCTGACGTAATCCGCGACTTCTTTCTTCATGGTAGGTCAGTAGTATCCATCGCGGATGAGGAATCTGACGAGGGCTCGATTTCCTGTATGGGCACCGCAGTGACCCTTATATACTTCTTCTAGTACCCGCCTTGTTTGATTTGGCCCAAGGCAAATGCCAGTGGGCCGTCGAACGTCCTTTTTGTAAAGGTCATGGTTCACGAGGATGTACCTGGCCTCCTGTATTCGAAGCTTTTTGGCTTCTGTCTTATCTTGTGGGAGTGTCCCTTCTAGCAAATATGTTACGATGTGATTGTGCTAGTCCCAAGTTAAATTTATAGAATGTACCTCGACCTGGTCTATCGATTAATGGAGAAGGGTGACCACATTTTCTTTGCTAATACTTTTGGTAGCTGCCACTAGTTTAGAGAGAGCATCCGCTTCGTTATTTTGCGCCCGGTGTATCTGGTCGAGGTGGCACTCATCGAATTATGGTAGTAGTTTATGAATTTCTGGCTGGTACTTCTGCAGTCTTTGTTCCTTAATTTGAAGTCCCAGCGACTTGATTCACCAAGAGTTGAGAGTCGTAATGAAGAACGAGCCGTGGAGCGCCATACTTGAGGGCTAATTTCGATCCTGCAATCACAACTTCATACTCGGCCTCGTTGTTAGTCATCTTGGGGCACCGTATGGATTGGCGAATCACTTCGCCCGTAGAGACTTCGAGGACGAGTCCCAGTCCCGATCTCGACACGTTAGATACGCCATCGGTGTAGAGAACCCAAAGGTCAGATCTTGCAGAACTGTGGAGAGCTTCCTGATCGACTTCAGGCAGTATTTCCATGCTGAAATCGGCGACGAAATTGGCAAGTACTTGCGACTTAATTGTAGTTCGCGGTTGATATGTTATATCGTGCTCGCTTAATTTTATGGCCCATTTGACCAACCTACCCGATAGTTCAGGTTTGTGCAGGATGCCCATGAGGGGGAAGGTCGTTACCACCTTTATGGGGTGACATAGAAAGTATGGTCTAAGCTTTCGTGAAGCTATGACTAACGCCAGAGCCAATTTTTCAAGGTGGGGGTACCTTGTTTCGGCATCAATTAAGGTTTTCATGATATAGTAAATTGGATATTACGTATCTTTGTTTTCGCGGACCAAAACTGCACTTACCGCGACCTCGGAGACCGCTAGGTATACCAGGAGGCACTCGCCTGGATTTGCCTTGATGAGTAATGACGACGAGGACATGTACGCTTTCAGTTTCCTTAAGGCGTCAACGCATTCTGAATTCCACTAAAGTTCGTGATCCTTCCTTAATACATTAAAAAATTTAAGGCATTTGTTCGATGACCGTGAGATGAACCTTGACAGGGCGGCTATTCGTCCTGTCAATTTTTGTACCTGCTTTTTGCTGGTTAATGTCTTCGGTATTCCTTCGATGGACTTGATCTGATCCGAGTTGACCTCGATGCCTCTTTGCGACACCAAAAAGTCGAGGAACTTACCCGAGGTTACGCTGAAGGCGCATTTTTCAGGATTCAATTTCATGCTGTATTGCCTCATTATGATTAAGTCTTCCTTCAGATGATCAATATGATCTTCCTACCTTTTTGACTTTACTAGCATGTCATCGATGTAGACCTCTATGGTCTTACTGAGTTGATCTTTGAACATTTTGGTAACTAACCTTTGGTATATTGCCCCCGTGTTCTTGAGTCCGAACGACATGACTTTGTAGCAATACGTTCTCCGATGGGTGATGAAAGTAGTTTTTTCTTGGTCTTCCGCTGCCTTTAGAATTTGGCTGTAACCGGAATAGGCATCTAAGAAGCTTAACAACTCATGCCCCGCTGTTGCATCGATAAGCTGGTCGATGTGCGGTAACGGAAAGGAATCTTTCGGGCATGCTTTGTTTAGCTCGGTAAAGTCGACACACATCCGCCACTTTCCATTTTTTTCACCATGACCACATTGGCGACCCACTGAGGGTACTTTGATTCTCGAACGGAGCCATTAGCGAGAAGCTTATTGACTTCTTCACTAATTGCGTCATTTATTGCGAAGTTAAACTTTCTCCTCATTTGCCGCACATGCGGGTAGTGAGGGTCGACATTCAGCTTGTGTGTGGCGATGTCTCTTGGGATGCCCGGTATATCTGAATGGGAGAAGACAAACAAATGAGCATTGTTAGTTAAGAATTTATGGAACTTACCTGGTTTTAAGAGATTGTGTCCGATATAAGCTTTTTTTGTGTTGTCATTCTTGTCCAACTGGACGATATCGAGCTCTTCTACGGTTGCCTTGCAGGCTTCTATGACGTCTGGGTCTTTGATGGACTCCATTTGTACGTCAGGTTTGGTTCCTAATATGGCTGATTGCTATGTCTCCGCACTTGCTCCCTTTAGTTTCTGGGCGTGTACAATATCTTGGGCGATTCGGTAGCATTCTTGGGCGGTGCATTGCTCGCCCCGGATGCTGAATATTCCCCATGGAGTAGGAAATTTGATTACTTGATAGAAACTTGATGGGACGGCTCGCATAACGTGTATCCATAGGTGCCCTATGATAGCGTTGTGGGTTATTTCTTGGTTCATGATGTGAAACATTGTTTCCAGATTGACTCCTCTGGCCAGAACGGGCAGCATTATCTCTCGTGAGGTTCATTCAACTGCATTATCAAAACCCGTTAGTGTTATGCAGCGCAGTATTATTTTATCCTCGAGTCTCATCTGTACGAAGGATAAATAATGCACGTGCCACTTTCGTCATCCACCATCATTCTTTTTACATCGGTATCCGCGATACATAAAGTTATAACTAGAGCATCATAGTGAGGGAAAGACAAGCCGTTAACATCTGACTTATCGAAGATGATACTATCTTCTAGGTCATCATACCATTCGTGAGCGACTGTCCGTTTAAGTTTATGTGTAGTGGTGAACTTTACGTGGTTGATTGCCGTATCATCACCATCGCCGATGATCATTTGTATAGTATGAGTGGGTGAAGGTGGTTTAGGGGGTCCCTGAGGTTGGTCGTGTCCTCGAGCGAAGTTAACCCGTCCTCGATCGCTCAGTAGTTCTTTCAAGTGTCCCTGGTTTAGCATTCTTACTACTTCCTGCCGCAGGCCTATGCAGTCTTCGGTCTTATGCCCCCTTTCCTGATGGAATTCGCACAGAACATTCGATCTCGAGGTGCTTGGGTCCGATTTTATCTTTTGGGCCAACTGCACCTTTGTACCGAGCTTTTCTAGTGCATATACTATTTCTAAAGGAGAAACATAAAAGTTATGAGCAGATAATAGTGGAGGAATACCTCTTTTGTTTCACTGTGGCGCGACATGTCGAGGAGTGACGTATGCCTGTCGTGGAGGAGGTGGAATGGATGTCTAAATATAAGGCTGATGCCTCTCTCGACTGAAACGGGATAGTTGATCCCTCCAGCCATCGTTGCGACGATCTTTCCTTGCTTCAGTTTGGACTGATGTTAACCGTTGGATCGTACCATTTAGGTCGTCCTCGTCTGCCCTTACTTCGGCACAATAAGTGTTATGAATTTCTTTCCAAATGGTGGGAGGGTATATCATGAGCCTATTTAGTAGCTTTTTGGTCACCTTCGATCCATTCCTGTTTAACCCATTTTGGAAGGACTCTATCGCCATCCCCACTGATACGTTCAGTAGGCTCATTCTTACCCTATTGAATCTAGCTAGGAAGTCCTAGAGTCCTTCGCCCATCGTCTGCCTAACGGCGAAGATGTCGTTTACCCTAACTTCTGCCTTTTCTACTCATGCATGAGCTGTGATGAATTTGTCTGTCACTTCTTCGAATGTTGATATTGATCATGCCCGCAGTTGTGAATACCAAGTCAGCGCTCCCCCCGTCAAGTTTCGTCGAACTTTTTCAACAGCACCAATGGCATTTGTTCTTTCGACAGATCATTGCCTTTTACGGTTGTGACGTAGTGGATTATGTGATCTTCTGGATATGTAGTGTCATCGTATATTTTCAAGTATGGTGGCATTTTGAAGGTTTTTGGGATAGCATTGGGGGATGCTCCTTCACTGTACGATTGCTCCATAAATCGGCCGACGTCTCATTTTGGTAGCAACTTCGTAGCGCTCGGTATTCTATCGACCCTTTCTTGATGTTCCTTCATCTGATCACGGAGCGTCTTGTTCTCGTTTTTCATTTTCTCCATTTTATTTAAGATGTTTGTGAGCGCGTCGTTACCTGCATCGACAATAATATAAGTGTTACCTGTGCGTGGAGTTTCTAGTTCACCAGTGACTGTTGCAGTGTTTGTGTGTATTGTGCCTTCGATATCCCTTTGAACAGGTTTATCAAGTATGTTACTCAGAGTGTTTGTCAGCCACTCTTCAAATAGTCTTTTCACAACTGGTGGTGCTTCTCCTGCTACGGATGTTGAGGCTCCTCTTTCGCGTGAGGCAGTCATGCTTTTGTGCGGGGGAGGTGAGGTATCTCTATCAGGTGTAGCGCTCGGTGTCGTGTTTTCGTTATCCTCCCTACCGGCTTCGTTGATGGACTCCATGAGTTTGTTTGTGACACCTACTATTGCTTTTAATCTTGTGTCTCCTTTTTCTGCCATTGTCGGTTTTTGCAAGGCTAGGAAGAGGCGATTATCCCTTTCAAGGATCTAGATAAAACTAAAATCTTAGCTAAAGAAATCCCCACAGACGGCGCCAATTGTTTGATCCAAAAGATATTGAAACTTTTTTAGTTAAATCAATTAAAGAAGATGAAAAAGGTAAATCTCAGCCAAGTATAATAAACTCTAGATTGAAAGATGAAAAGGATAAATGAGATGAATAATATTTCTTAATGTAATCAAACCAATTGATTAAGCGTCAATCTCACAACTTTGATTGTAGAAAGATATTATAATGGATGCTCTTAGCCAAAAGTCCCCCCTCTACAAGGTTTTTTTCTCACTATATATAAGGGACAACCCCCTCTTGAACCTAAAAGGTGTAGCATAAAGAATATTCGAAAGTATACTCCTACTGCCTCCTGTTAGGCCTACACTACTGCGAAAGTCATGCGTCCTCTAACCGGTGTCAGTTGTCGCCTTCTTCAACGGCCATAGGACACCGTGTCGTAAAGATCTCGTCTCTTGTCGTATTCGTTAGTAGCCGTGGTCATACAATACCTGCACTCATTTCTATCACACAGCTAAGCACACACTCAAGTTACATTGGAGCTTTGAAATTTTAAGTTCTAGTAATCTACATGGTATCTGTGTTATTTTCTACGTACGTTCCATTCCCGCTCTTTGAACAGCTTATTCTAAAATATTATAAGATCTTTACCTTTCAATTTTCACCAAGTAGCAAATTCTTAGTTGTCTGGGACTTTTCTACTCTTTTGCTACACTCTTTTTGCTTCACATCTTGAACCACCGGTCCATGTTTGTATGATCAGGGCTTCTTCTAGTTTAATGTTACAATCTTTACATATGACCTTATAACTACTTCTTATGACAAGGATGAAGTCTATAACAATAATAAAAATAAATTCAGTTTAATCCCATGAGTAAGATCTAAAAAAGATAGTATGCACGTAGATTTTATTCCTACCTTGTAAAGATAAAGAAATTGTTTTCAAAAGACTCCGGACTCTAGGAAGGCATAGAAAAGAAAAGAAGCACAAGGATGCAGTCTATTTGTTTTATTATATGATTACCTCGACTTTAAATATCATATAGTGTAATTCCATCTTTTCGAAAAGTGTTAAACAAAATGAAATCACAAGTTAAGGCAAATTGATGTCCTATTGGGATAATTATTTTTGCTTTTATTCCATCTTAAATTCTATTGGTCTGTACCATAATCGTACTAGTTGTTTACTCCCATTCGTCCAATAATTTTTTTTTTACATTGATGTGGCAGAATTAACTTCTTTACCCCTCCCCTCTTCCCCAAATTTGTTCGTAAAGAAGAATTTTATATTTTTTGCTAATACTAAAGTGAGTGTTTGCAATATTAATTTGACCATCAACATTTGTAAAAACTGAATTTCAACATTTGAAATACCGAAAAATTGTGCGAGTAGTATTATATTTCACTAAAATAATAATTTTTCTCATTAATTTCAAATGTATATTTTCAAGTTAAATTTATGTAGAAGCACAATTTTTGATCTCCAAATACTCTTTTCAACATCTCCAATATTTTACTTTTTCAGTTAACCCCAATATTTTCCAGGGAATCTTACTAAATGTCTTGAAAAAGTCCTAACTTATCAACATCTAGCCACTAATCATATACTTATTAAAACTAATCAAACACATATAAAAATTGAAAACCCAAAGAAAGATGATTCTTTCTCTCCAAGAATCATACACAAAGATCTCCTTTCATATTTTTAATCGTGATTAGCAATATTAGATGCAAGACGGAAATAAATTTCATAAATGAGCTAACAAATAAGGCGAGGAAATACAAAAAACATATATATACAAGATTTCAAATTAAAAACCTAAGCAAAAAAGAACTTTTCAATGAGTATAATTGAGATTCATTGAAAACATATAGATGAATCAATATATAAAATTTGAGGAAGATTGGAGGTGATTTGGATTGATTTGGTATCGAAATTTGTAGTTAAAATTTAGTTCAAAAAATTCTTCTGCAACACATGTATCACGCATGTATCTCACACGTGTATACATGAATATACATGTGATACACACTTGATACAAATTTGATACATATGTGATACACCTATCATTTTTTTATGTTTATTTTTTACTTTGACTTTTCAATTCAAACCAACTCAAAACTCCACTGAATCATCCCAAAATTGAGATTCAAGCGACTTAAGATGTACCCGGTCCATTCTAATAGCACATTCAAAAGAAAGTAAAAAAATAATATTTTTTTTTGTTACAAATAGCTATTAGGCTAATATTAGTAATATTGTAGAATTAACTAATTTTTGTAATAATCTACTTATAAATGGACATCACCGGTATTTTTTCTATTTTACAAGCGTCTCCTCGGGGAGAAATTCAAAAATATCCAGATTTACAAGTGGTTATTAAAAATAATCACAGTTTTAAAAATAATCGAATTTTAGTCACTTTTCATGTAAAGATAAATTTGAACAAAAAACTGTTAAAAATCCAAAAAAATACTCCAGCATAATATACTGGAGTTCTAGCATAAGTTTACTTGAACTCCAGCATATTATATTGGAGTTCCGGTATAATATATCGGTCCAGCATAATATGCTGGAAGTTTATACACAAGTGCTCCAATCTCCAGTATATTATGCTGGAACTTTCCGTGTGATGGAGTTCCAACATAATATACTGTATATTCATACACAGGTGCTGGACCAGTCCCTGTTGCAACAAATTAATGGCTATTTTTTAATGACTTTGCAAACGTTGGCTATTTTTTAATGACCATTTCGAAAACTGGCCAGCCCATGCTATTTGCTTGAATCTAGACCCGGTTCAGATTTTGGGTCCAGAAGAAATAATAGCGAACAGTCCACTCCATGGACGAGAACACGTGTTACTGTTTCATTGGAAGCTCCCAAAATTGCTGACTTCGTATGTTCGTCGAACCCAATCACAACTTAA
>MU756593.1:90601-106099 GCA_026770625.1 Nicotiana glauca | reverse complement strand
CCCAAAACCCCCCACCTGTGTGTCTGTTCCTGCGAATCTTCACAACGTGGATTCATTTCCTTATAAATTAAATTTTGAGTAAGTTTCCATGTTTCCGATTCTTTATTTTTTACTCCTTTTATTTAGGAGAAAAGCGCACAAATTTTGAATTTTATCGAAAATTTTTGCTTTTTTTGCCCCTGGGTATTGAGTCCCAGAGAATAATTTCAGAGTTTTGGTGGTCGGTATTGGCTGAACATGGATTTTATGTTATGTGAACTTTCCTTGTATTTAGGTGTTTTCTTTTTCAGTTTTGAGTTGGGGGTTGATGTTTTCAGGCTGAAATATCTAGCTTTCATGTGTTCCATAACATTTTTACTTGGACAGCGTTAATTATGAATTGGCTTTTGAATTAGTTATGTAATGGGTTAAACAGATTTTATATGCTAAGCATGAATTATTTATATCATCAAAAAGATTGAAGTTTTTGCACGAGTAGCTCTTTTAACTGTTGAATAAGTGTGTCAGAGAATTCCCAGTTTTAAGAACCCCTAATGGAGTGGAATGGATATTAAGGATCCATATGCCAAGACCAACTAGTTTGGGATTGAGGCATAGTTGTTGTTTTTTGTTACGTATAAGCAGTAGTGAGTGTTTAGTTGTGGTTCATCCTTCAATCTATATCATTTTTGACTAGGATTTTGTCGCTGCAAAAGCACGATCTTTGACCAGCTTCTTATTGCATTCATATTGACGGTATGTCATGAGCCAAACTGGGGCTGTGACCAACATTAGGTGATTTAGATTCAACTAGTGAACCATTCAAGCTGCAGAGTTTCGGTAGAATCTTCCCTAAAATTGGGCTAATACCACCTCCAAACCTGTTCCAACCTCCCATACTCCATCCAAACAATTCATTCACGCATCAGTAACCACATTTACATAACTAAAAGAACTAAAACCAGTCTCAAAAACAAACTTTACCTTCTCTAAACTCCAAAAGAAAAAAAAATTGCAATACTCAATACTCGTTCTTACTTGTCTAAAAACACTTCCATAGGTAGCACGCTTGAGAACATCAAAAACTGAAATATTTGTGCTAAGTTTAGGCCCTTTTCAGGATTTAATAGATAGAGTTGTATCTATTGTTCAAACTGCAAATCAAAATCTCTACTCTAATGTGGACATCCTTCAGTGTGGACTATTTACTCTCCGTTTTAAGTTTTTCTATGTCTATAAACAAATTACTGACGCAATTGATGCAACAGTGGACTTTGTGGTTGATGATCACATCATAGGTGAGGAGGAAGAGGGCACGGTGGTAGAAGTCAGGGCAGTAGATGAAAATGCAGTTGAAGGAAGTTCCAGTGAGGAGGCACTTCACGACGTGCATGATGTCAAGGTAGATGAAGACCTTTCTGATAGGGAGGTCGTTCCATTAGAAGAATCACAATCACTAGGTAATTCAACATCAGATGAACCCTATGTTGGCCAGGAGTTTGAATCTGAAGCAGCAGCACATGCATTTTATAATGCATATGCAACAAGAGTGGGTTTCATCATCCGGGTTAGCAAGCTTTCGCGATCTAGGCGCGATGGCACTGCTATCGGTCGAGCACTAGTTTGCAACAAGGAGGGCTTTAGAATGCCTGATAAGCGGGAAAAGATAGTGCGACAAAGAGCAGAGACGAGGGTTGGTTGCAGAGCAATGATATTAGTTAGAAAAGTTAGCTCCGGGAAGTGGGTTGTCACAAAATTTGTCAAGGAGCACACTCATCCATTAAGCCCAGGCAAAGGTCGTAGGGACTTGATCTATGATCAATATCCGGTTAGTTTCCTGCCTTATAGTTACTAAGGATTTCTAACATAAGCTATCCTACTTTCTTTCTGTATTTGTTTCTTTCTTCATAGGTGCTATTCAATATCTTGACCGTATCATCATATTATTACCTTTGATTATACTTCTGTTTCTACCCTTTTGATGGAACTTGAAATTTTAATGAGGCAATGGTCTATATTTATTTGTATCTATGTATATAATATTCATTTAAAGTATTGGAAAACTATGATATTGTATGATATAGGCTGGGAAAAAGAGATATTTAAGGAGAATTTATATATAGTTGATTTAGTTCAATGACTTCAATGGATAGTAACATTTGTATATGTATATTTGTTACCCGTATCTCAAGACATACATCTGCTCTCTTTCTGTACGTATGATATAGGCTGGGAAAAAGAGATATTTAAGGAGAATTTATATATAGTTGATTTAGTTCAATGACTTCAATGGATAGTAACATTTGTATATGTATATTTGTTACCCGTATCTCAAGACATACATCTGCTCTCTTTCTGTACGTATGATATAGGCTGGGAAAAAGAGATATTTAAGGAGAATTTATATATAGTTGATTTAGTTCAATGACTTCAATGGATAGTAACATTTGTATATGTATATTTGTTACCCGTATCTCAAGACATACATCTGCTCTCTTTCTGTACCCATGAATCATAAGATTTAGACAATGACAAATCCAACATCTAGAATCCATACTAGATATCATTGGAATCAATATAAGATGAACAAGGACATTTTTTTTTGAACTGTAAATATGGCTACCAGCACAACCTTCGTGCTGAAGATTTATAGGTTACCTTTCCCAAAAAAAAAAAAAAAAAGGAAAAACTTGTAATTGTGATCTTATAAGCTGCTTTGGTCTTATTTGCATATTTCTAACGCTACTTTGATTTATAAGTCAATGATTTCATCAATATACACCAAGTTGGTGTCAATATACAATGTGTGTTTACATTCCACTTCCTCACCATTTTCCTCGCAAAGGAAACACCAGCTAAACATTATCCTTCCCCTTTTCAAATTTTTACTGTTAGCATGAAATGCTACTTTCTTAGGTGCCTTTATATTAGATGAGTTAATCAACCTATGCTGTCGGACAAAGATATAAACGATAGTTCCATTTCGGTTCAAAACTTATGGTTACGAGAACCTATGATACTCGGATATGGGTATGGGCACCCGATACGGGTGCGGATCTTGGATTCATAATCACCTAAACCTTAAGATTCAGGATACGAGTAGGAGTATAGGTACGGATGTTAAGATAAAATCAATATTTGTATATTACTATACATGTATACATTGCAAACAATTAATAGAAGTTATTAAATAAAAGTTACTTTAATTAAATTCTTTTTAAATACTTAATTATGGTAGCAGAGTGTTTTACCACTTTATGTGAACTATAATCTTTGTGACATAAACTCAAAATCAAACCAAATACCCAATTAACCCAAGGTTCCTTGCTACACTCTATAGATGTTTCTTGGCCATGGGTGTTGTCAAAGCACCCAAGTTAGGTTGACCAGATCCAGTGCGGATCCCACACCTATATCATGTTGGATTGACACAAGTGCAGTTAGGGATTTGAAGGCAACATACACGAGAAGAAAATTTTGAAGAGATCAAAAAAGGAACAATGGAATTCGTACCTTACATCTAAGAATGCAACTTCTATCTTGGTGAGGAAGGGGTATCGTAGTTTTTTTATCACATCAACCGATGCCATGTCGTAAATAGTTACCCAGTTTGCTTTGGTTATGGCCCCTTCACTATCCTGCTCACAGTGAGCTAAAGTTTAAACAGGGATCACTATATAGTTTATGAGACATTCAGTAAGAAAAAATCATTACTACAAAAAATGGAGAAATTTGGTAAGAGATATCCTTCTCTGCCGTTTTGACTATTGATTATTCTTTGATCAATATATGTGATTCCATCTTTCCATTTTGGGAATTGTGTTGTAAAAAATGATGCTTTGTTAATTGTTCCAACGGTTATTCAGTTAAGATGTTTTGGAATCCATAAACTGTTTTCGCCCGTGTCTTTGTGAACAGGGTATATATTGATAAGTCACTTTATCCTTGGATTTCCACATCATTTATGTTGATGTTAGATGACCTTGAAATATAATCCTTTTTGGCTCTTTTTGGTATGTTGCGAAACAATGTTTATAGATGTCATGAGGGTTGTATATTTGGCTGGAAATACACTTAGGGGTCGTTTGGTAGGAGGTATTAGAAAAAATAATACAAGCATTAGTTCTGTGCATTACTAATACCTTGTTTGGTACATTTTTCCAACATGTGTATAACTAGTACTTGTATTAGTTATACATCATACTTGGTATTATCCTATGTATAAGTAATGCATAGAAAACAATGACACTACTGTAACACTAAGGCTATTAATGCATGCATTAGTATGGTTAACGACAAAATTATCCTTAAGTCCCTTAAAGCTAGAGAATATGAGCATTTTTGTAAACATCTAGTTTCCTTAAAAATTCTGAATGCATTATAATTTTTAATAAACCACACCAAACAGTAGAAAAGAAATAATATCTGCATAACTAATGCTTGCATTACTAATTCATGCATGACTAATCCCTGCATTACTAATACATCTTATTCCGCACTATTCTTATACACCCTACCAAACGACCCCTTAAAGTACAGATTAAGCAAAAAGATCAGATTCAAATTCAGAAACGTTATCTCAAATACTACAAATACTTAGAGATGGTAAATCTGTCATTAAATACAAATTATTGTCATTGGGAGCGCAGTTACACTAGGTCACTAGATCATTCAAATTGGAGTGGGCGGTGGGTATTCTTAAATAACAGTAGAGCTGGCAAAATATGTTGGTTAATATTGGGATTAATTGCTGAAGTAACCAACGTTCTATAATCGACTTACCGATTGACGCTTATAGCAATACTTTTAAAATTATTGTCTGTCTGTTGATGCATGTAAAGCTTAGATTTTATGCTTCATGTTCATCTTCAAGGAACGACCTTTACATGACTTCAATTAACTCTTGTTTCGGTTTCTCAACTTCTTCCTGTAGAATGAGCATGACAAAATACGGGAGCTATCTCAACAACTGGCAGCTGAGAAAAAGAGATCTGCAACATATAAGAGGCATTTGGAAATGATATTCGAGCACATTGAAGAGCACAACCAATCTGTGTCCAAGAAGATCCAAGATATCGTACACAATGTAAGGGAGATGGAGTCTAGAGATCAACACCATCATAGATAGTTTTAGCATGATTTGCCTTTGTTGATATTAGAGTAGAGAATAGCAGAGTGTAGAACCTAAGTAAAGATCCTAATGACTTCTATCTTGGCTTACCTTTTTTCCCCCTCTTATTCTTCGAGAAGATCATGAAATTATGAAACCAGTTCACATCTCTTTTTCTATTTTTTTTTTCCATTTTCCTTTTTGGGTAGAATTGTGGAATGTAGGAGCAACAGGTACAGAATGTCTCTTTCTGGTGCAGCCATTGTAACATTCTTTTGGGAGGTTGGATGTCTATGTGAATGAACTTTTGTCCATTTTGTAAAATTTTCAAGTCCATTTCTGTAACGACCCGACTGATCGTTTTGCCTTTTAGAACCCTGTTCCCCTAAATAAAACTTCCCGCGCTTGTTTTAGCTAATTTACGACTTGCGGGGACGGTTGGTTCGGGATTGGGAAGAAGTTTGGGTTGAAATATGCTCATTTGGTTCCTTAGAATTTTCTTAGAAGGCAAAGTTTGACTTTGCTCAGCATTTTGAGCAAACGGACTCGGCTTTCTGATTTGGCGGTCCTGGAGGGTCCGTACGAAAATATGGGACCTGGGCGTATGCCCGGAATCGAATTCCGAGGTCCCTAGCCCGAGTAATGAATTTTTATTAGAAATTGTTATTCTGAAATTTTAAGGATTTAAAGAAATCAAGTAATGATTGATCAAATGGGTATAGGGCTTCTATATTAGTTCCGGAGCTCGGTACAGGTCCGATATAACATTTAAGACTTGCCCGCAAAATTTGGTGTCAATCCGAGTAGTTTAAGTGCGTTTCGGCTCGTTGGAGGAAAATTAAGAACTTGAAGTTCATAAATTTGATTCATTTGGATTTAGGGGGTGATTCTTGGATTTAGCGTTGTTTCGGGCGTTCTGAAGGTTCGAGTAGGTTCGTCTCATAATTTCAGACTTGTCGGTATGTTCGGGCGGGGCCTGGGAGCCCCGAGCGTCAATCGGATGAGGCTCGAGTGAAGTTGGAATTTTTGGAGAAGTGCACAAGCATCTGCTTTTGCTGTCATAACCGCACCTGCGGTTGGTTGACCGCAGGTGCGAGACCGCAGGAGCGGTCCTCCTATCGCAGAAGCGGTCAAGGCAAGCCAGGCCAGGAACCACAGAAGCGGCTCCCAAGCCGCAGAAGCGGTCCCAGCCCTTTTTGCCCGTTTCGCAGATGGAGTCCCCTGACCGCAGAAGCGAAAACTGCTGAGGCAGTGAGCTTCATTTAATTCGAGCTCCACCATTTTTGACCATTTGGCACACGGGTATTGAGCGATTTTGGAGCTCTTGAGAAGGGACTTTCACAACTTTTCCTCCAGAACGAGAATCCATGGCGGCAATGAAGGGGTGAAGAAGGAGCTGTAGTGATTGAATTACAGAGCATATGTTTATCACTATTAATGAAGTTATAAGTGGGTAAACCATTAAATTTGTGGATTGAAGCATAGAGGTGGCTGTGGTGCGCAGCAGCCAAGAATTTCAATAGATGGCATGGAAATGGTTAAATAAGCTTCAAAAGAAAAAGAGAATGACCCAGAGCAGATGCCAGAACCATTTGAAAGGAAACTACAACTATAGGTGTTTTGATTTGATTTGGGCAGCGACACACATTATTGCAATTTCATATAGCGACATATTCTGATAATGAGCTGCCCGAACAACTGAAAATATGCTGATTTTCTCGAGTATCCTTTTTTGAATAGTTGGATCTTTTGATAAGAAGAAGAGGGGTGTTTTAAGGGTAAAAATTGTACGGGGCGCCCATTTTTAACCTGTAGCCGCTTTGTCTTTTTGTTTGCACCCGTACCCACTTTTTAAAAAACTTAAGCTTCCCTTCTCCTCTTCTTCTGTTGTTGGTGCTGCTAAAGCAACTGTACACATTATTTTTGATACTAAAAGACAACGACACTAAAATAGTTTGCCCATATTTTTTATCAAATGTGGAGGATCTTGATTTCTATAGTATTTTCACTTTGATCAGTTTTTTCTAAAATTGCTTGATCAGAAAAAGCCAAAGAATAAGTGCTACAGAACCAACAATCTCTTTAGGCACCTCATATATATATCTGACAGAGTTTGAGCAAACTAATCAAATTGTTTATTACTCCTAGCTAATGAATGCTTCTACCCAAAAACCACCTATATTTTAATAAACTCTCTGAAAATTTTGCCTTGTTATGGAAAAAACAAACACAACGAGATAAATTATCATTGGCGTTCTAGGGATTTTCTTCTATAAATATAGTGGCTAAGTAAAGGAAAAAGGTCAAACTGATTTGCAATTTTAGGTGAAATATACATATATCTTCAGTTCAAGGGCTGAAGTTTTCTAGTTACAACAAAGAAACTTCAGCTGAAGTTTCTTAGTTACAACATAGAAACTTCAGCTCTAGAGCTGAAGTTTTTATTTTATAACTGGCAAACTTCAGCTCTAGAGCTGAAGTTTTTATTTTATAACTGGCAAACTTCAGCTCTAGAGCTGAAATTTCCGGGTTACTAAACAAAAACTTCAGCTCTAAAGTTGAAGTTTTTATTTTATAACTGGCAAACTTAAGCTCTAGAGCTGAAGTTCGCGAGTTACAAAATAAAAACTTCAGCTCTAGAGCTGAACTTCAGGCCCGACTACTAAAATGCTGAAGTTTTGTGTGATTGCCTTTGCTACTTCAGCCCCGTGTGCTGAAATTAGGTGAAAAAGCGGGTACATTTGTAATTTTTTTGCAAAGCGGACACAGGTTAAAATGTGGCACAAAAAACGGGTATAGATGCAAATGCCCCGTTTTAAGAAGGGATTAGGTCCAACTGGTCATGGGTATTAGTTGGGTGTGGGTTTTTTTAATTTTGTGGGCTAGATCTTTTGATTAAATGCTGCCATATCTTGGCTGTTGAAATAGAGACAAATATATAATTTTGATAGATGGCAAAGGTATATTTGAACGAAAAGTATAATGGAGGACATGATTGAACAATAAAAAAAATAGAGGGATATATTTGACCATTTTTCGTATTCTATATTATATTATTATCATCATATCATACTATATTATAAGTGGGAAGCCCTAAATCCAAAGTTAAATTACGAAAATGTCCATCTAATATTAATTGACTATTTTGACCTTCATAAACAAAAAGGAAAAAATATACTCCCTCCTGTTAACAATAAGTGTCCAATTTGCTTTTTCATTTTGGTTCAAAATAAGTGTTCAGTAATGTAATCAAGAAAAAATTCAATTTGTTTTTACAAAAGAACCCCTATGTACATATCGCTAAAAAGTTTTCTTACTCCTCACATTAAATGTTTAATTAGGGGTAGTTTAGTCATACTAGGTATTTTTGTATAGAATTTAGTATTTTCTTAATGAGCGTGGTAAAAATAAATTGGACACTTATTGTGAACCGGAGGGAGTAATTAAATAAAGAATTTCAGCTACACTACTCAGTATTGATGCCCGAGAGTCCCTTCAAATTCTGTAACTAGGGGTGTACATGGATCGGGTTAGTTCGATTTTTATTAAAATCAAACCAAACCAACTACATCGGGTTGGATTGGTTCGGTTTTGTCGGATTTTTCGGGTTTTTTTTGTTATGTGAATATTTTTTTAATCTTACTTTGTTAAACTTTTTATAAGTAAATATATGTTTAGTAAAAATTAAAAACCTTGACAAATATATGATCTATTTAAATATTTTTATGGTAGTATTTTGTTAATAACACATGATAGTTATTTTTTTAGCCCTCTAACAATAATTTTTCGTTGATGTATACTTATAAGGTTAAACAAATTTAATAATTAAACATAAAACTCAACATGATACCTAATTAGTGATAAGTTCTATTTAATTTTAAATTATCTAAATACCACTTCAAATTTAAAAAAGATATAAGAATTTAATAAATCTTGATATATGAACAAGGAATAACAAAGAAATTGACGCATTTCAGTAACACTTGTTAAGAAAGTGATCATATAACTCATTATTTAAGGTTAGTAAAAATCGAGTACTTCATATTCTATTAAATATTACGTTCCATAAGAGAATCCCAAATATTTCTAGAATTTTTGTAAAGAAAATTCTATATAAAGTCTTAAAAGTATATATAAAAATTATATATTTATGTGTCGGTTTGGTTAAGATTTTTTACTCAATACCAAACCAAATCAAACCAAACCTAGTCGAATTTTTAATCGATTTGGTTTGAATTTTCAGTTTGGTGCGGTTTTCCGATTCGGTCTGTACACTCCTATATGTAACATTCACCTTTATGCCCAGTAGTCTCTTCCACATCCTTCATTGATGGGACTCTTTAATCTAGCACTAAATACTAAAGAAACATTAATCACATGTCAAGTTTAAATAGTGAGAATTTATGGTGATTAAGTGGAGAAAGCATGAGCTATTTACACCTCTTACTGGATCATTTTTGTCAATACTTATATTTTTGTGGTGTATCCAGTTAATAAATTCGCAAAGTTGGTGCAGTTACCTCTTGAATATAAACACTACAAATATTCTTCTAACGGTTAGTCTTCTTTTTGGAAGTTCTCGGTATTACGTATTTTTTCTCCTTATTGTGCTTATGGTAGTTGAAATTGAAAACAAAATGGCAATAGTTACTATTTGCAATTGAAGTGGTAATTGATAAGTTTATTATCACTTAATTTTGCATTCTTAAGACCCTATATCTAATTAATCTTTTGCTTCAATTACTTAGTTCCAGACATGAAGTTGGAATTAAGTTCTAAGTTTGATATTCTTTTTCTTGATCTTGTACTTAATTATAAGTATTCGATGCCTTTTCGTTAATAAAGGGGAATAAAAAAGGAGAAGGAAAACATATTTGTCCAACGAATTAGAGTACTTGATTAGCTTGAATACTGATCTTATAGCATATGACTTTTTTTCTGCTGCTAAAATTATAGCATATAACTCTAAATGTTATTGTTCTTAAAAAAAGACACTAAATATTATTAAAATTGTATGGGGTCAAATTTGACCCTATACGTCTCTACGCCAAAGGGTACGCCCTGTAAGCGTATACCCAATATAATAAGGGCACGGTTCGGACATGTGAGCGAAGGCGACACCACTTCGAACTGGACGTCCTCGCTAGGAGGACGTCAACCACGTTCAATACTTTTATTACTATTTTAAGGAAGGCCTCTCCTTATAAAAAGAGGACCTTCCCATTGTAAAAGGATAGGTGTTATTCTCGAATAATACAACTCTCTCACCTTAACCTATTTTTCTCTCTATCTCTATTTCTAACAGCTATCTTCTCTTGAGTTCATGCTATCATTTCATAATAATAGATTTACAATAATAACTTCATCTTTTCATCTCTAGGGTTATTATATTTGATTACGATTTACCCTTTTCATATTTTTTGATTGTTTTTAGCTTACAAAGTATCGTTTAACTTTTGAGCCAAACAATTTGGCGCCGTCTATGGGGATTTCGAGAATCAAAATCATAGTATCCACCTAGAGATCAACCAACTACCTTTCTCTACATCACACGAAAACAAAAGATGGCTGAAAATAACACCAGATCGAAAGCTATAATGGGTGTCACATCCAACCTTCTTGATCCCCTCAACGAGGCCAGTGACGATATCATTATTAACGCAACCCCCAACACTGCACCAGGTGCAGAGATCTCATCTTCCCCATCCGAAGATCTAACGAGCTTGCACGAAAAAGGAGTTTCCACGTCTGCTGTTATGGAAGCACCCTCGGTAGTCAAAAAGCTACTGGAAGAATGACTGACAAGTGCCCTAAGTGGCTTGGTTGAGAAACCACCACCAGGAAATATCATATCTGTGCCAACGGTAAGCATCACCGCTGCCATGGGCGAACATAAGGATACACGAGTAAATAACCAACCCATCGAGGCACGGACCAGCGACGGTACGCTAACTGCCATCCTAAGGAAGATGGAAGAAATTGAAAATGAAAAAAAAGCACTCCCCGACCAGATGAAGGAACACTAGGAGAGGGTCGACAAAATCCCCCGAGCCCCCAAGTTGCTACCAAAGCGCGACGTGGGAAGGTTTGTAGAGTAGCCATACACTGAAGAAGCTTCCCCTCACTCTATCCCAAAAACCTTCAAGATGCCTCCCTACTTGAAGGTGTACGACGGAACCACAGATCCCGAGGATCATCTAATTCACTACGTCACTGCTGTGAAGGGCAACGACCTATTGAAAGAACATGTACCATCGGTGTTCCTGAAGAAGTTTGGCGAGACGTTGACAGGAGGGGCCTTGACATGGTATTCTCAGTTTCCAGCTAAGGCAATATCAACGTTCGAGGAAATGGCGGATAAGTTCGTCACCGCCCATGCGGGTGCGAAGAAAGCGGAAGCAAGGGTCAACGACATCTTCACCATCAGACAGACCACAGATGAAGGGCTCAGGGACTTCCTAGCCAGGTTTAACAGGGTGAGGATGAGCCTGCCGAATGTATCGGAAGTATGGCAGTCGCCGCTTTCCAGAACAGGCTAAGTAGGGACGGCTCGAGGGAAACCAAGAAGCTGCTAAGCCGCCTCATGAAATATCCCCCCACCACATGGGAGGAAATCCACAATGCCTACTGTGCCGAGGTACGAGCGGACGAAGATGATCTCAATGGGCTGACTCAACGGCTAATGGCAATACACTCAGAAACAAGTAAAGATCGGCGCAACGAGGGACATCGAGAACAACTCCCGCGCTCCAACAGAGACCGACTTCAACCATACATTAGATCTTCCCATCCACCGCCCAGGCATACAGATGCTTTAGAGTGACACGTCGCCCCACTCCGAAACGAAAGAGGTATGCCCCCCTTATTATTCGCACATAACTTTCGCGTGTCTCCTTCAGAAATAATGTACGCACTGGAGAAGCAAGGCACCAAGGAGAAATGGCCGTAGAAGATGAAATCAGATCCCGCCACAAGGAAATCAAACGTCCTGTGCGAGTTCCATCAAGAACGGGGACACAAAACCGAAGACTGCATAGGCCTACGTCAAGAAGTAGTCAGGATGCTGAACCAGGGATACCTGAAGGAGCTACTCAGCGACAAAGCAAAAATCAACTCTGCGCGCGGATGGGAACAACCCCGTGGGCCACCAAATCCGCCTTCCCCAACACGGACGATAAACATGATCGTCGGTGGCGGCAACGACTCAACGATCAACCACGTCAAGTTTGCCAATACGCACAGACTGAAGCGGATCATCTCCCACGAACGATATGACGACTTCGAAGGTAGTATTGCCTTCGATAAGTCTGATGCCGACGGTTTTTCTTTCCCTCACTATGATGCTTTAGTCATTACTTTACGTATCGCTGATACAGATGTCAAAAGAGTCATGGTCGACGACGGAAGTGGCGCCTGTATTATCCACCCAAGGGTCCTTGCACAAATGGGACTCGAGGATAGGGTAATACCGCGCTGCATAACACTAACCAATTTTAACAATGCAGTGGAACGGATATCCGGAGAAATAACCCTGCCCTTCCTAGCGGGAGGAGTCACACTGGAAATGACTTTCCATGTGATAAACCAAGAAACGGCGTACAACGTCATCATAGGATGCCCATGGATACACGCCATGCGAGCGGTTCCTTCGAGCCTTTACCAGGTGGTCAAATTCCCTACCCCATGGGGAATATTCAACATTAGGGGAGAGCCACGCACCGCGTAGGAGTGCTACAAAATAACCCAAGACTGCCCCCACACCCAATAACTAAGAGGGGCAAGTGCGGAGTCATAGCAATTAGCCATGTCGGGAACTAAAATCGACCCAACAACGGATGCCATCAAAGATCCCGACGTCGTAAAAGAGTGTAAAGCGACGGTCGAAGACCTCGACCCAGTCGAATTAGACGATACCAACCCAGCAAAGAAAGCCTACATCGGCCACGGGCTCAGCGACCCAAGTAAGTATCATGAATTCCTAACTAACCATGCAGATCTATTTGCTTTCTCCCATTCAGATATGCCAGGGATCCTGTGAGATATCGCTACCCACAAGCTGAACGTCGACCCATTGCATCCGCCCGTGCGGCAAATGAGAAGAAAATTTAATGCCGCAATCAATGAAGCGGTCAGCGAGGAAGTGGGCAAACTACTTGCCAACGGCTCCATCAGGGAATCAAAGTACCCCTAGTGGGTCGCCAATGTCGTCATGGTTAAAAAGAAAAACGGTAAGTGGAGAATGTGCGTAGATTTCACCGATCTAAACAAAGCATGCCCGAAGGATTCATTCCCACTACCTCACATCGACCAATTGATCGATGCCACCGCAGGACATGAACTGTTGAGTTTCCTAGACGCTTATTCCGGTTACAATAAAATCATGATGGCCGAGGAAGATCAGGAGAAGATGACTTTCATCACCCACCAAGGGACTTACTACTACAAAGTGATACCCTTCGGGCTCAAAAATGCGGGGGCTACATACCAGAGATTGGTCACCAAGATGTTCAAAGAGCAGCTCGGTAAGACCATGGAAGTCTATATCGATGATATGCTGGTAAAGTCGGCGAGAAAAGAGGATCACATCAACCACCTGAAAGAAGCCTTCGGAATATTGAGAAGGTATAAGATGAAGCTGAACCCCGAGAAATGTGCCTTCTGTGTAGCCTCAGGAAAGTTCTTAGGATTCCTCGTATCACAATGAGGTATCGAAGTTAACCCAGACCAAATAAAGGCGATAGACACGATACCTGAGATGCTGAACAGCAAAAAACAGGTGCAAAAGCTGACGGGGCGAATAGCCGCCCTATCTAGATTCATCTCACGATCCTCCGACAGATGACACAAATTTTTCAACGTACTAACAAAGGATAATGGATTACAATGGAATGAATAATTTGTCGAAGCCTTGAGAAAATTAAAGGCGTACCTTTCCTCGCCTCCGTTGCTGCCCAAAGCAAATCCGGGAGAACCCCTGCTGGTATACCTGGCCGTATCAGAGGTCGCTGTCAGTGCAGTATTGGTCTGCGAGACTAAAGGTACGCAATCCCCTATTTATTATATTAGCAAGACCCTAGTGGAAGCCGAAACACGGTATCCACATCTTGAAAAATTAGCCCTGGCACTGGTCGTAGCTTCACGGAAGCTAAGGCCCTATTTTCAATGCCACCCCGTAAGAATGGTGACAACCTTCCCCCTGAGAGGCATCCTACATAAGCCTGAGTTATCAGGCAGGCTTGCCAGGTGGGCCATTGTGACGACCCGACCCATCGTCTCATGTGTTGTTGCTTCGTTTTCCTCATTTATTGCTTCTTAATATTTCATTATCGGTATGTGGTTTGTGAGAGTTGAATGGGATTGGTTTTGATAAGAAATGAGGCACTTAGTCTCCTTAAGGAAGGCTTAAGTTGGAAAAGTCAACCGGATGTTGACTTATGAGTTAGAGGGATCGGATGTGACTTTTAGTGATTCGGCTAGCTTTGGGGAATGATTTGTGATGTAGGAGTGCGATCGGAATTGATTTTGGAGGCTCGGTGTAGAATTAGGCTTGAATTGGCGAAGTTTGAATTTTGGCGAATTCCAGTTGATGGGTGAGATTTTTATCTGAGGGTCGGAATGGAATTCTGAGAGTTGCAGTAGCTTCGTTAGGTGATTTTGGATATGTCTGCAAATTTTCAGGTCATTCAGACATCGTTTGATCGGGTTTTTGATCGAATGTGCAATTCGGAAGTTTTTAAGAAACTTAGGCTTTGATTTGGTGAAATTTGATAATTTTGATGTTAACAATAGTGTTTTGATGGTTTGAGAAAGTTTGAATAAGGTAATAGATCATGTTTGAACTTTTGGTTGAGGTCCCAGGGGCCTCGGGGTGAGTTCGGGTAGTTAAACGGAGAATCTTGATGTTTGTTGCAGGTCTGGTGCACCTGGCTTCTGGTATTTCCGCATCTGCGGAAAAGGAGCCGCAGAAGCGGTTCCGCAGATGTTGCTAAGAGATCGCATAAGCGTTCCATGAGGGACCAGGGTAATTCCGCAAAAGCGGACGGGGTATCGCTTCAGCGGGTACGCATAGGCGAAAATGAGGCCGCAGAAGCGGAATGGTGAGATCCGCAAAAGTGGATGGTTGGGCGCAAAAGTGGAAGGCCAAGGATTTAATGAAAACCACACAAGTGGTCATATGGACGCAGAAGCGGTCCCGCATATGCGGTTACTGGACCGCAGAAGTGAAAATTGCTGAAGGGTTTTAATGAAACAGTGTTCGTGAATTTCAGAAGATAAGAAATCATTTTAGACTTCGGGAAGAGGCGATTTTGGGCGATTTGGAGAGGATTCGAAGGGGATTCCATCAGGTATGAATTTATAGACTCGAATAATGTTGTTATGGTGTAAAAACAAGGATTTAAACACTGAAA
>MU756593.1:48949-79537 GCA_026770625.1 Nicotiana glauca | reverse complement strand
CCTAAGAAAGTGTAAACTTGGAATTTGAGGGGTCAAATGGACTCCGATTTTGATGAATTTGATATGGATAGACTCGTGGCAAGACGAGGAGTCCGGTAATGTGAATTTTGTAATTTTTTTGAGAAGTGGGCCTGGGTCTCGAGTTTTGCTAGTTTCGAGATTTTTGATATTTTTTGATTGTTTTCGATTGGGTATTGTTCCCTTAGCATATTGTAATGCATTCGCTCTGATTTTGGTTAGATTCGCACGCGTGGAGGCTGAATTGAGGGGCAAAGGCGTCGTGAGCTAGAGATTTTTCCGGTTCGAGGTGAGTAATACTTGTAAATGATATCCTGAGGGTTTGAAACCCCAGATTTGCACATCATAGTGCTGTATTGTGGTGACTTGCACGCCAGATATGAGCGTGGGGTAGAGCACCATTGGGGATTGTGACTTGGTCCGTCCCGGTTGTTGATTTTACTGCGTGATTGACTGAAACCTACTTGATTCTATCATGATTTGGGCTGATTGCCGTGTTTTGGGCTTCGCGCCGATTATTTGGATCCCTTAGGGATTATTATCATTGTTTCCATGATGCTTAGCATGTTTTCATGATATCCGTCCTGAGTTAAACACTATCTCGAAATGATTAGTAAATTTCAAAAGCCTTAAACACTTAAGCTATAATTCCTAATAATTGGAACTGAAAATGATAAATTGACTGTGCCCGTGTGGCTTGCATGCATATAAATGGACTGATTGTGGATCGGGCTGCACGCCGCAGTGAATGCTACGATGATAGTGAGCTTGGGCTATAGGAGCCCCGCCGGAGTCTGAACCCCCACAGTGAGCACGGGTACCCAAATGGATCGGGCTGTGCGCCGCAGCGGTCATGTGCATTGCATTGCATTCACGCATTGATTCCTGTTTGTACTAGGTGGCATGACATTTAGCACTCTCATATCATTGACATCCATGCTATTTCTTGCACTGTGTACTAGATACCCTGGTGTTATTTGTAAATAGAGTGTTGTGTCCGAGGGGCTGACTTGTATGCGGACTTGCAGTACCTGATATCGTATTCATATGCTTAATGTTGGAAAAAGAATATTTTCAAAAGATATTTTTAAACCGAGCTAGATGTTTCTAAAGGATTTTCACGGTTTTACTATTTTGTTCAAAAGGTTATACTGTACTATATAGCATGGTGGAGTGTTCTTACGTGATTTATTACCGATCAGTTATTATTTACACTTATTACCACTGAGTTGGAAATTGCACCACGTGTGCAGATTCAGGTGTCCCGGGAGCATAGTTGAGCTATTTGCTGCTTCAGAGTTTCTCAGGAGTTGTCGAGGTAGCTGCCTGACGTTCGCAGGACTCGACTCCTCCCCTATTCCTTTATTATTTCCGCATTTTAGAACATCAATATTACTGAGGATGTATTATTTTGTTATCTTAGAGGCTCTAGACTCATGACCCCAAGTCTTTGGGAGATGTTGGCTAAGTCCGTGATTCATACTGTCTCTATCTAGATTATTGGTTAATAGACTTGTTAAATGGTAATTTAATGCTATAAATTGGAAATGGGTGGTGTGATTGAGTTGTGAGTGTTAATTGGTCGGGCTTGCGTAGCAATTGTGTTGGGCGCCATCACGACTGGAATTGGGGTCGTGACAGCCATAGAGCTCAGCGAGCATGATATCTCATGTCTCCCGAGAACCACCATCAAGTCGCAGGTCCTCGCTAACTTCATGGCCGACTTCAGTGTAGAGATATTGCCGGAGGCGGAACAAGAGGCACACCATGCCCCCTCCAAAACCGACCTATGGGCTCTTACACTGACGGTGCCGTTAATGCCTCGGGATCAGGATTGGGACTCGTCCTCGAAGTCCCCACGGGCGAAATAATTCGCCAGTCCATGCGATGCCCCGAGATGACTAACAACGAGGCTGAGTACGAGGCTGTTATCACAGATATAAAATTAGCCATCAAGTATAGAGCTCGACGACTCGTTCTCCATTGCGACTCCCAGCTCGTGGTGAACCAGGCCACTAGGACTTACCAAATCAAGGAGCAGAGATTGCAAAAGTACCAGTCGGAGATCCACAGATTAATGACCGAGCTTGACGAGTGCCGCGTTAAGCAGGTTCCTAGGGTGCAGAACGCCAAGGCAGACGGTCTAGCAAAACTGGCCGCAGCCTTTAAAAACTTCGACAAAGAAAGCGTGGTCACCCTCCTTCATTCAGCCATTGATCATACTGAGGTACTCTTCTTAAATTTGACTTGGGACTGGCGCAACCAGTTCGTGTCCTACTTAAGGAAGGGACACTCCCACCTGAAAAAAAGAAGCCAAGAAGCTTCGCGTACAGACTGCCCAGTATTGCCTGATAAACCACGAGCTCTACAAAAGAACCTTTGTCGGACCCCTGGCTAAGTGCCTAGGCCCTCACAAAACGACACCAGTACTCGAAGAAGTACACGAAGGCCACTGCGGCGCCCACACAGGTAATCGCGCCCTCGCGCGCTGCTTAATACGGGCCGGCTACTATTGGCCAACTATGAAGAAAAACGCAGCAGAATATGTCCGCCGATGCGAACGATACCAGAAGTTCGCCAACATGATACACCAACCAGGAGAGCCTCTTCACTCAGTCACTTCCCTGTGGCCTTTCATCAAATGGGGGATGGACATAGTCGGCCCGCTACCAGCAGGATGAGGAAAGGTACGATTTCTACTAGTTTTAACTGACTATTTTTCCAAGTGGGTGGAAGCAGGTGCGTACGCCCAAATACGCGAATAGGAAGTCATCGCTTTCATATGGAAGAATATCATCTGCCGCATCGGCATCCCCAAAGAAATCACCTGCGACAACGGGCGCCAGTTCATCGGCTAGAAAACAACTGAATTCTTCGACAAATGGCATATTAAGCGAGTACTCTCCACGCCATACCACCCCTCCGCCAACGGCCAAGCAGAATCGTCCAACAAAACGATACTAAACATACTAAAGAAGAAGCTCGAAGACGCCAAAAGGCTATGTCCTGAACTACTACTAGAAGTACTCTAGGCTCACCGAGCCATACCCAAATCCTCCACAGGAGAGACACCATACTCACTAGTCTACGGAACCGACACTGTCATATCGGTCGAAGTCAGCAAACCAAGCCTAAGGTATTCGCATACAAGCGGAGCTGAAAACGACATGAACAGACTTCAATATCTCGATGAGGCTGAGGAAAGAAGAGAAACGGCTCACATAAGAATGGTGGCCCAAAAAAAACAAGTTGAAAGGTACTATAACAAGAGGGACAAGATACGACCGCTTAAAGTGCGTGACTACATCCTCAAAGCCAAAACGTTGGCTTCAAAAGACCCAAGCGAAGGAAAACTGGGCGCCAACTGGGACGGACCATACAAAATCATAGCAGTAGCAGATAAAGGGGCATTCCAGCTAGAGACAATGGAAGGAAAAATGCTCCAAAACAACTGGAATGTCGCCCACCTCAAGTGTTTCCATTTCTGAAAAGCACCTCCCGAGTCGTACTCTTTTTCCCTTGCCCGAGTTTGGTCCCAATTGGGTTTTATCGGGGAGGTTTTTAATGAGGCGGCAGAAGAGACACATGGAGATACTCACGAGGCAAGTTTATCACACCAGCCACTCTGTACGCCCTCCCGACTGGCATGACAAAGGGACTGGACTAGCATGATCTCCAATATAGTAAAGGCTACGGCCATCTCCAATATATGAAAGGCTACGTCTATCTTCAAAGTATGAAAGGCTACGGCCATCTCCAATGTATGAAAGGCTACGGCCATCTTCAAAGTATGAAAGGCTACGGCCATCTTCAAAGTATGAAAGGCTACGGCCATCTCCAATATATGAAAGTCTACGGCCATCTCCAATGTATGAAAGGCTAAGGCCATCTCCAATGTATGAAAGGATACGGCCATTTCCAATATATGAAAGGCTACGACCATCTCCAATGTATGAAAGGCTACAACCATCTTCAATGTATGAAAGGCTACAGCCATCTCTAATATATGAAAGGCTACAGCCATCTCCAATGTATGAAAGGCTACGACCATATCCAATGAATAAATGGCTAAGGCCACCATCGTCAGTAAGTCGACCCAGCTCGACTACGACATAATAACCCGACAACAGTCGAAGTCACGTACATAATAACTCGACGGAAGTCGAAGTCACGTACATAGTAACTCGACGACAATTGAAGTCACGTACATAATAACTCGACGACAGTCGAAGTCACGTACATTGTAACTCGACGACAGTCGAAGTCACGTACATAGTAACTCGACGACAGTCGAAGTCACGTACATAGTAACTCGATGACAGTCGAAATCACGTACATAGTAACTCGACGACAGTTGAAGTCACGTACATAGTAACTCGACGACAGTCGAAGTCACGTACATAGTAACTCGACGATAGTCGAAGTCACGTACATGATAACTCGATGACAGTCGAAGTCACGTACATAATAACTCGATGACAGTCAAAGTCATGTACTTAGTAACTCGACGACAGTCGAAGTCACGTACATAGTAAGTCCACGACAGTCGAAGTCACGTGCATGGCTGTGGCCATATCTAACGAATAAATGGCTAAGGCCACCGTCGTCAATAAGTCGACCCAGCTCGACTACTACAAACAAAATAACTCGACAACGGTCGAAGTCACGTGCATGGCTACGACCATCGACAATATCACGGTTAAAGCAACCGTCACCATCGGTCACCAACGCTGTTCGACTACGGCACAAAACACGTAAGTAACAGACAAGGCGACGTTCTAGAAACACTGAAAAACCCTACAAGAAAACAAACAACCATCCACTCTACGGAGTCGACATACCAAAAATAAAAGGTACGAAAAGAAACAGCAAAAGGGCAACTTCTATTTTCATCAAGAAAAGTATACATATACAACGGGATCTATTCACATCCCCAAAAAATAGCAAAAATAATATAAATACGAGCCCTAGCATACCCCGCCATCCTGTCCGTCGTCGCTCGCCGGTCCGTTATCTTTTCCGCTGCCACCCTCAGCTTGATAAGCTGCAGAGATCCAGGACCCAGAAGCCAGACGGTTAACGTCTTTAGAATTATAGCCCGTCCAGCCTGGGGAATTGGAACTATATCCATAGGCTTCTCGAGCAACCCGAACTAAATGCCGCTGGTCCTCTACCTCCGCCTCAGTGGCTCGGCCTGCAGCAAGCAACTCCTCAAACACGACCAGCTTGGCTTCGGCATATACCCACATGTCCCACGCCTCGCCAGACACGCCGTCGTCGGACCTGGACATAGCAGTCTACTTGAGAGCCTCAATTTCAGTCGCCTTGGCATTGAGCTCGGCGGTTAAGGCATCAACCTCGGCACACAAATTAGCGGCCTCTGCCGCTACCCCACGACCGACCTCTAATTCATCCTCCTTTGACTGGAGAAGAGTCTCCAGTTCAATATTTTGAGCCAGAACGGCCATCAGCTGATCATTCACCTGCTCCAGCTGATCTACCCTTCACTGCAGCTGAGCCTCCGACTGCTCCAAGCCCTCACGAAAAACATGAAACTGCGGGTCTTGAGTGAATAGGTCCGCCAGTGCCTGATGCTTGGCGTGGCACTCCCGGTACTTCTTTGCCACCCTTTTGAGGGTGACAGCCTTCTTCTGTGCTCGCCGACCCCTCTCTATCTCCAGAACGAGGGTCTAAAGAAGAGACAAAAAGAAGACAAATTAGCATGCACCAAAATTCACTTTATAATGCATAAAGGAGAACGAAGTGTACCTGCAAAGCCGCACCGGCAACCCTTCGAGATAGATCCCCGTCGCTAACGTCTTTCAAACTCTCGCGCTCAGCGATCGCATACAACAGGGTCATATCCACTGCGGCCTGCTCGCTGTGTTGCAATAGGTTATATCTGCTTGGGATCAAAATTCGGCTGTTAGACCCACCCGCTGTTATCCCCACGCGGGCTCTATCCCTCCTCGATGCATCCGTACCTGTAGGGGCCGCCCCAGGTTCCTCCCTCTCCTCATCATCTGCCTCCTCGGCAGCAGCCGACTCGCCACCCTCCGGAACACGTACGGGGGCGGTGTCGAGAACTGCCCTCCCCTGGGAAACTGACCTCCCCGAGAGGATGGCATCGGCTATCAAAACTGGCCTCGACTCCGGATGAGGTTCACTCACCCCTCGTCCTCTGTGGCAATCCCCTTGCCGAGCATCAACCGGTGCCTCTTCCTCGCCGGCGGCTCCTCGCCCTCAGACGTCTCCTCCACGGGCCGAGGCGATGGCGGCGAAGGAGTTGCTTCGCTTGTGGACGCAGCCTCAGGTTGAGCGACCTCTGGGACGCCATCACTGGGCGAGTCACGGGGTACGTACTCATCCCTAGAATCAGTCCTCACACCAGACGAGGCAGCGACATTCTGTTTCCTCCTCTTAGAAGCGCTCCGACCTGCCAACATAAAATAAGTCAAGCAACGAAACCTAATGAAACCTCTAGACCATGGTCAAAGAGTTACCTGGTGGGCCGTATCGATCATGAAATGCGGACCAAGTGCGGCACTCCTCCGCAAATGGAATCAACCTCTCCACCCACGACCTAATATCGTCAACGGATCGGGATAGAGAAGCCCTCGCTACGAAAAGGAGAGGAAAACACAAAAAGTTATAATGGCCGTACGGTCAAGATTGCACACAGCGCTAAATTTGAGTAAAAGCACTTACGTTTTAGATTCCACCTCTCTGGAAATCCTTCAGGATTCGACACCAGGTGCTCCATCCTGATGTAGAAAAATTTACGCCAGAAGCGGCGATTGGTCTTGTCGTCGGCCTTAACGACCAGGCCCCTCGTGCCACGACTCTTTAGTTGCAGCATAGTGCCCCTCATGTAGCCAGGACTGAATAACTGCAAGAGGTGGTGGACCGAAACGCTGAATCCGGCCCTGGCCGCGTAGGTGGTCATAATACGACACACCTTCCAAGTGTAGGGAGTGAGCTGAGCCTGGCACACATTGTAGAAGCGGCAGAGCTCCTCCACGAGGGGACAAACTGGGAGGCCGTATCCGATCAAGAACGGATATTCGTAAAATGTGCAATATCCCGATCGGTGCATGTTAGCATAGTTCGCCCCGACCGGCTCCATCACCACATGGTCTGGAATCTGGTACGCTCCTCGCAGGTCGTCCAAATGCAACTGTAATAACTCGCTGTGATCCCAAGGAGGGGTCAGGCTCTTGGTCGGGAAATCCCTGCGAATGTGTATCTCTTTTGGAAGGACATTATCTGCGCTAAGAGGGACGAGGGGTTTCTCTGCCTTTTTCCCACCACCACCCGAAGATGGTAGGACCCTAGATGGGGTGTCATCCTTGGATTTTTTGCTTTTTTGCCCACGTTTCGCCATAGTAATTTTTTTTATGTAAATCAAGCTCTGACAACAAGAAAGGTGGTCTCAATAGAAATGCAAAAGTTTAGCACGAAGTAGCGGTTTTTGGCAAAGAAGATGAAAAGGGGAGTAGAAAAACTCGAAAGTTCGAAAGATAAAAAAAATTGAACCTTCCTCCAATTTATGGGGCTAAGGTACACGAAAATCGAAGAGGCATGATTCAAAATGGGCACGGGAAACCAAAATGTCAAATCGCCTCCTGAAACGCCTAGGGAGCAAGTATAATCATGACGCATACCGGCGGTGATGTCATTTTAAAAAGTAGACCACATGTCAACGGATCGACGACTCCATATATTTCCCCTACTCGCCTCATCGTCCTCATAATAAGGTCAAATTCTCCAAAGACGAGGTCGGCATTTCCGCCCATTGAAGACGTCTACCGAATACGCCTCCAACGAGCGGAGGAACTAACTTATGGGGTCAAATTTGACCCTATACGTCTCTACGCGAAAGGGTACGCCTGTAAGCGTATACCCATTATAATAAGGGCACGGTTCGGACGTGAGGGCGAAGGCGACGCCACTTCGAACTGGACGTCCTCGCTAGGAGGACGTCAACCACGTTCAATACTTTTATTACTATTTTAAGGAACGCCTCTCCTTATAAAAAGGTGACCTTCCCATTGTAAAAGGATAGGTGTTATTCTCGAATAGTACAACTCTCTCACCTTAACCTATTTCTCTCTCTATCCCTATCTCTATCTCTAACAGCTATCTTCTCTTGAGTTCATGCTATTATTTCATAATTGTAGATCTACAATAATAACTTCATCTTTTCATCTCTAGGGTTATTATATTTGATTACGATTTACACTTTTCATATTTTTTGATTGTTTTTAGCTTACAAAGTATCGTTTAACTTTTGAGCCAAACAAAAATCTAAGCACTAATTTTTATTTTTGGATTAGCATGTTGTTAACTCATTTTTTTCTTTCTAATTTCCTATCTAGAATATTTATGGCTACAAAGGGAAAGAAATTTGTTGACAAAAAGCCAGCAAAGCAGAAAAAAGGCTGAGAAAAACAAATGCATATTCCTTGAGAAAAGTTTTTTGAATATACTAACCATGCTGGTTCATCTTTTTCATTTTTAGTTCGATGTAAGGTTGCTCAAGTTGGCTATAAATTCATATTATTAACTAATTATTGTATCGTTATGCGCAGTTAACGGAAAGTTTTTATTTTCTTTTTGTGCTGTTTTTATTATTGTTGGTTGCTTTATATTAAATTGTCTTTTTTTTTTGCACAAACATCTTATTTTTACATTCTTTCAGAAAAAAATATAGTAGGTTAGAAAGCGTTTCAATCTCTATTGTATTCGCTACATGGATAATAATATATTGCACTTCCAAAAAAAAATACTAATGTCAATCGGTAGCAAAAGATCTTGGTATGATAGGACAATCGTTCGTTAGAATAAAGCATACTCCAAGAACATCGCCTATAAAGACATATATAACATGATTGCACCTCATAAAATTAAAATTAATATAAGTAGAAACATATCTACCTAACCAAATAGATTTGTTTTCCTTCGCAACTCAAACTCTATCCCGTCATTTTGAGCACATTATATTATTTTCACCATTCATCATTTTCAGCTTGCATTTTTATTATAAGTTTTTTTGTATGATATATAGTTGACAGACCTTTTTTAATAATATTTATGTCATTTCAAAAGTTTATACTCATCATATGAAATACACGTGCAACGCATGTGTTCAGAAACTAGTTATTATAAAAGCACGAATATTTTATGTTAAGTGTTGAACGACTAAAATATCCCTAAAACTTTGATTGACTTTTATGCCCTTAAATATTTGTATAATTTAAAAATATAATTGTAATAACCTAATGTTGAAATTCTTTTCTGGTTTAAACTGCACATATGCATACCCTAAAAAGTTTCCATTAGGATTCATAATCGATAGGATTTATAATTCGGTCAAAATTAAATGTTTCATTAGGACTTGCCACATAATTTTAGGGTTATCCCTAAAACTTTGATTGACTTTTATGCCTTTAAATATTTGTATAATTTAAGAATATAATTGTAATAATCTAATGTTGGAATTCTTTTTTGATTTAAACTGCACATACGCATACCCTATAAAGTTTCCATTAGGATTCATAATCGATAGGATTTATAATTCGGTCAAAATTAAATTTTTCATTAGGAATCGCTACATAAATTGCGGGAAACTGATTATTTATAGGGTTATCATTGACAAACGACAGGCTGAATTCTTGGAGGAAAATGAACGCTTCAAGGATGCTCTTTGTTTTCACTTTCAGCAATATCTGCTTTGCTTTCTTTTTCTAAATGAAGGTTGTGTTTGATTTGGTTGATTTTGCTGTTGATAGGTTTGATACATATTTTTTTTTTTTTCGCTTTTAATACATGTTTTTGGGTTTTATGAATAATGTGGTCATCTTTAGTACGTATTGTTTACATTGGCGGATCCAGGATTTTAAAGTTATGAGTAATCGCCGATAAAAATTTCGAAAGAAGAGGGAAAAGTAGTTTCGTCGTTGACAACACTCAATATTTATCTAAATATTTTTATAATTGTCTATGCAAATTTACTAAATCTGGTCAAAGATAATGGGTGCTTGAACCCAATAAGATACCATGTAGATCCGCCACTGTCGTTTAGTTTATCTTAATAATGAACTTAAACTGCTTTAGTAAGATTTATGATTAGTAATACTCCCTTCGTTCTAATTTATGTGAACCTGTTTGACTGGGCACGAAGTTTAAGAAAAAAATGAAGACTTTTGGAATTTGTGGTCCTAAACAAGTTCAAATAGGGCCCAGAGTCTTTGTTTGGTTATAAAAGCTTCTCATTAAGGGTAGAGTTGTAACTTTAAGCTAAATTGTTACCAAATTTTGAAAGGGTTCATTCTTTTTGGAACGGACCAAAAAGGAAATATGTTCATATAAACTGGAACAGAGGGAGTAATAATTATGTAATAAATAGTTACTTTTACAAAAGATTGAATTAATCACTTCATTTTGGGCTCTCGAGAGTATATCACGGAAAAAAAGTGTTAGCGAATCAAATTCTTCAAAAGAAGAGTCTGCAGGGGCAACAAATTTAGTTTCCACATAAATCAGAATCTTAGCAGAAGCTTTTCTTTTGACAGCTATTCCTATGTCAGCTACTACTTTGTCAGAGGCTAAGTTCCCTCTATCTTCCGGGAAGGGAGTAGAAGAAGAAGTCCTCGTGACTCGGCTACATAAATGATCACATCATCCGAATAGATTTACATTGTCAATCAAATGGAGAAAGATAGTTTTTTGTACAGTAATGAGCAAAATTGTTTACGGGAGCCAATTATACAATTGATTACCGTTATATTTCACTGAACTCGTTTGTATAAAATCCTAAGTTCGCCAATGTAGGAAATACTACATCTTAGAAAGGACAATATACATAAAGGAGACGTTTATTATTCTTAGGTTGTAGAATTTAAATGTTAGTATATTGTATTTGTAAAAAAATTCTGAAAAATATAAATGAACGTAAACAGAAATGAAAAACAGAAACAGAATTTTAATCCGAGCCCATTGAATTCACAGTATTTTCTTGAAGGAATATAATCCTCTCCTAGTACCCAAGGTTGTAGATTAATTCCTCACAGGATAGAATGAATTACACACTGGTGTAGTGGGACTTCAAATCCCAGTGTTTAAGCGAACACAAAGTTCGGTAGCAAATCACACTTATTATTCCTTTGTTTGATGTTAAAAGTATGCAGAAGAAGGAGGAAAAACTCAGAAAAAGATCGTATGGAAATTATGAACAGAATAGTCTTGTATTTATAGACAAAGTTATGCTTAAATCTGAAGAGGTGCAATGCAACTCTTCAGAATGACTGTTTCTGCAAAACGGCCACAACATAAATATAATAATACAAATGGCTATTTACCCAACAATAAACAGAGAAAATTGAAGAGGGTAGTTTAATTTTCAGTTACACAACTGAAAAATAAATTGGATTTATTGTTAATATTTATTTTAGTATTAATATTCTGTTATTAAAATAAATATTTATTAATATTTCTGTTAATATTTTACTATTAACAAATAAATTTGGTCCAAAAAATTAATCATCAATTGATCATTTGACCAAATCCAAATCCGAATCCGAATTTGAAGGCGAAGCCGAAGCCGAGGCGAGCGAGCGACGACGATGACGGCGCGAGGCTTGCCTTCTTCTCAGCTCTTTAAGAGCTAGAAGAAGAGCAATTGCTTATATACTCGTAAAAACTCTCTTCCTCTTCCAATATGGGACAATGTCCCTTTGCAAAAGGGAAAAACTTAAAATTTCACTTAAAATTTTTATTTTCCTCCATTTCCCATTCACCCAATTTAAAGCATATCATATAATTAAAACTCCAACAATCCCCTACTTGAATGGGGAATGACTATATCACAGAAATATGCATGAAAAAAACTGTGTGATTCGCAAATAAGGATTAATTGCATCTGGATAAGTATGTTTCCCTTTGAACTTTTCGTAGTGAACTTATGTTGGATATACTTGGTCAATTGGTAGATTTGATATATTTTATAACGACTCGACTGGTCGTTTTGCTTTTTAGAACTCTGCCCCCTAAATAAAACTTCCCCCGCTTTCTTTAACTAAATTACAACCTGCAGGGATGCTTGGTTCGGGATTCGAAAGAGTTTGGGTTGAAATAGGCTCATTTGATTCCTTAAGATTTCCTTAAAAGTCTAAGTTTGACTTTGGTCAATATATTTAGCAAACAGACTAGGATTTGTGCTTGGATGGTCCCGGATAATCCATAGGAAAATATACGACCTGGGCGTATGCCCAGAATCGAATTCTGAGATCCCTAGCCCGAATAATAAATTTTTATTAAAAATTGTTAAACTGAAATTTTAAAGATTTAAAGAAACTAAATAATGACTAATCACATTGGTATCAGACTCGTATGTTGGTTTTGGAACCTAGTACAAGTCCAATATAACGTTTAAGACTTGCCCGCAAAATTTGGTGTCCATCCGAGTAGTATAAGTGCGTTTCAGCACGTTAGAAGCGAATTAAAAAGTTGAAGTTTATAAGTTTGATTCAATTGGTTTTAGGGGTGATTCTTAGATTTAGCGTTGTTTCGGGCGTTCCGACGGTTTGAGCAAGTCCGTTTCATGATTTCAAACCTATCAGTATGTTCGGGCGGGGCCCGGGAGCCTTGAGTGTCAATCAAATGAGGCTGGAGTCAAGTTGAAAATTTTAGGAAGGGCTGAAGCTATAACTATCTGTCATAACCGCACCTACGGTTGGCCAGCCGCAGGTGCGAGACCGCAAAAGCAGTCAACCTCACGCAGATGTGGCCAAGCTAGGCCAGGCCCAAAGGCACAAAAGTGGCTATCAACTTGTAGATGCGGCCCAGCGGCCCAGGTGAAATTCCGCAGAAGCGGGCTCCCTTCCGCAGATGCGGTAGCCGTAGGTGCGACCCAGGGTGCATATGCGGAAATTGATGAAGCAGTGAGCCTCATTTAATACGGGCTCCAGCCATTTTTACCCATTTCTCACTCGTTTATGGGGCAATTTTAGAGCTCTTGAGAAGAGATTCTCACCTAGCATCTTGAGGTAAGTTAACCTCCCTTATTTCTACCTTTAATAGTCGAGTTTTGGGTAGATTAACACCTAAAGATTACGAAAAATCAAGGGCTTAGAGCAAAACCTAGTGTTTTGATAAAACATAGATTTTACCACGAAATTGTTTATGCAACGAAGTAGAAATCATATATTATTGATCCTTAGGTTACAAGGAACAACTTTCTTCGAAAAATTTCAAAATCCTGACACGTGGGCCCGAGGTCAAATTTTAGGAAACTTGTGTTTAGGGTTGAAAAATTACTTTAGTAATTAAAATGTGTACACTTGAGCTTGTATTAACTAGTTCCTACCTCGTTTAACTAGTTTTGGATCGTTCGGCTTCAAATTGAGAGTTTGGGCTCGTTCTTGGTATTGGAAGTACACTTTGGAGCGAGGTGAGTCTCCTTTCTAACCTTGTAAGAGGGAATTGTCCCCATAGGAGTAGTAATTGTATAATTTTCCACTAAATGGGGGGGCTACATACGCACTAGGTAACGAGAGTTCGTGCGTAGCTACTATTATATTAATTGTCTGGGTAGTTTAGGACCAGTATCATGCTGTATTTACAGATGTCATATGTCTTCTTGCTAATGGGATCATTTAGGATATACTAAAGAATTAGAAATGAACATAAGTGAACATATGTATTGTTGAGTACTTGTATGAGTATATTTGAATATAAATGCGCCTTCATGTATTTTCCTAATGATAATTGCTATTTGTGGATCGGGTCGATCGCCTCGGTAGAAATAGATGCATCTATGGTTCGCGCTATTCGACCCTCTGGCAGTGCATAGTTTCTTTTCTATTGGATCGGGCCATCGACCTCGACATAATGTGCGCATAATATCTATGTGAATTATTATTGATGACTTGCTTGTTAAATGGTTTGAAATGTAAATGGCTAACTATGATATCATAAGGACATGACTTAGTAATTCTTATTACAACTGTTATATAATTGTGACCTTCATGCCTAGCATAACACCTTATTATATGATTTGACCCTAGTAGGTATCCAGTTGACCTCTCGTCTTTACTTCTTCGAGATTAGATGGGATACATACTGGGTGCATATTATTTATGTACTTATACTATGCTTTTGTACTTAATTGTACTTTCTCTGAGGTAGGTACATTTGGCTATCAGACTGGTGCACGTCCCTGATCATAGTCCGAGGCTTCCACAGTGAGCTGCTTCCATTCCTGTGTTGATCAGCAGCTTGATGGAATCTTTCTTACTTTTGATTGTCTATTCTGTTTCAGACAGTAGGATATGTCTATTATTTTGTATATTCTACTAGCTTCTCACAGCTTATGACACCAGGTCTTGGCACACACAATACTAGACTATTCTTTTGGGCTGTATAAATTTCACTGAATATTGCTTATCATCACATGCTTTAATTGCAAATTAAGAAAAAAAATGTTGTAACTATTTTTAGTAAGTAAAAAATAAGAATTCACTAATATTTCCGCGTTGGCTTGCCTGACAACGGTGTTGGGCGCCATCACGACTTGAGGAGAAATTGGGTCGTGACAACATGGTATCAGAGTACTAAGTTCACGTAGGTCTCACAAGTCATGGGCAAACCTAATAGAGTCTTGCGGATCGGTATGGAGACGTCTGTATTTATCTTCGAGAAGCTATAGGGTGTTAGGAAACTACTCTTTATTCATTTCCTATCGTGTAGTGGATGGCATACTAAATTTCTCTTATATTCTCTCACAGATGGTGAGGACACGCATTACAGATGTTCCCGACCCGAGAGGGGCTACTCCCCCCTATGTTAGAGGCCGAGGCAGAGGCCGGGGGAGGGCGCCGGCCCGAGGTAGGGGACGAGGGCATCCCAGAGCTGTTCCAATAGACCCACCAGCAGATCCCGTGGGAGATCCTATTATTGAAGAGCAGGGCAAGGTGCCCGCAGCTAAGCCTACCCTGGTGAACTTTATAACAGCACTGAATTTCCAGGAGATCATGGACCGTATGCTACGGTTCATGGACACCATGACTCAAGCTGGTTTATTTCCAGTAAATCCAGCTACATCATAGGCAGGAGGAGCACAAACCCATACTGCTTAGGCTCATGGTCATGCAGCTGTAGTGTATCAGACTCTAGGTGCACTACCCGTGGATGAGGCTCAGCCAGTTGCTGCAGCGATGCACGAGCCAAGAACAGTTGCGGATGGTGACCCGTAGAAACTGTTAGATAGATGGACTAGTATTTACCCTCCTATCTTCGGGGGTGAGCGTCATGAGGATGCTCAGGATTTTGTTGATAGGTGCAGGGATAGACTGCACAACATGAGGATATTGGAGTCGCATGGGGTTGACTTCACTACTTTTCAGCTATAAGGCAGGGCCCGTAGATGGTGACAGTCTTATGTTTTTGGCAGGCTCGCAGGTTCTCCTCTTATCACTTGGAGTCAGTTTATGCAGTTATTTCTGGATATGTATATTCCATCTTCTGAGAGGGAAGAGTTGCGGTATCAGTTTGAGCAGCTTGAGCAGGGTCAGATGTCTGTGACCGATTATGAGGTGAGGTTTTTTGAGTTATCCCGCTATGCATTGATGATACTTTCTACTGATGCAAAGAGCATGTGGAGGTTTGTTGCAGGGTTGTATTCGGGCATCAGGGCAAATATGGCCCGAGAGGTGGAGATGGGAACTTCTTATCAATTAGTAGTGGAGATTGCTCGAAGGATTGAGGGCTACTGTCTAAGGGGTAGGGAGCAGATGCAATAGGATAAGAGGGCTAGATTCTCCGGTGAGTTCAGAGGTGCCCCAACCAGGGTAGAAGTCAGTTCAGAAGTGGTCAACCCAGCAGGCCCCCACATTCAGCACCACCACCTGCTCGGGGTTCCCTAGCATACCCCTATTTTAGTACCACACCTGTAATGACCCAACCGGTCGTTTCGAGCCCTAGTGCATCGTTCAGCAATCTGAGGCCATGAGCAGCATTATTTCAGGAATTGTGACTCGTTCGCATGGTCGGAATTTAAATTCAGGAAGATCGGAGTTAAATTTAGATAAAAATTCTCATTTGAAAAGCTTAAAGTTGAAAGAATGAACTAGGATTGGAATTTTGAGTAAACGACCTCAGAATCAGGATCTGAAGGTTCCAACAGGTTTGTATGATGATTTCAAACTTGGGCGTATGCCCAGATTGGGGTTTGGATAACCCGAGAGCGTTTTGGCGCCTATTGTGGAAGTTAGCATTTTGGAAGGAATTCCTTAAGTTTGGCTTGAAGTGCATTTCAATGTTATCAATGTTCGTTTGGGATTCCGAGTCGGTGAATAGCTCCGTATGGTGATTATGGAGTTGGGAGCGCAATCGGAAGTGAATTCGAAGGTCCACAGGTTATTTTGAAGCCATTTGGCTAAAGATAGAAATTTGAAGGTTTTTGAGAAGTTTGATCGGAGGTTGACTTTTTGATATCGGAGTCGGAATCTGATTTCGGAAGTTGGAGTAGGTCCATAATGTCAAAAATGACTTGTGTGCAAAATTTGAGGTCAATCGGACGTGATTTGATAGGTTTAAACATCAGAAATAGAAGTTGGAAAGTTCAAAGTTCATAAAGCTTGAATTGGGGTGTAATTCGTGATTTTAGCGTTGTTTGATGTGATTTGAAGCCTTGAGCAAGTCCGTAATGTGTTTTGGGATTGGATGGTATGTTTGGTTGGGGTCTCGGGGGCCCCGGGTGGATTCCGGGAGGTTTACGGATCAAAAAAGGGGTTTTTGGAGGGGTTGAAGCATCTGCTTCTGTCATAACCGCACATGCGGTTGGTTGACCGCATGTGAGAGACCGCTTAAGCGCTCGATTTTTTGCAGAAGCGGCCCTCAATACGCAAAAGCGGAACCAGAGAAGTGGTAGGGCCTATCGCAGATACGGCCCAATATCCGCGAAAGCGTAACTGCAGAAGCGGTGGGCCTATCCGCAGAAGCGGCCCAGACCGCAGAAGCGTCCTTGCTTCCGCAAAAGCGGTGGCCGCAGGTGCGGCCCAAGACCGCATAAGCAGAAATCACTGAAGGCAGTGGCCTTTATTTATTCGGGCTCAATGCCATTTTTGCTCATTTTTCACTCTTTTCTTGGGCGATTTTGGGAGCTTTTGAGAGAAGACTCCCACCTAGCATCTTGAGGTAAATTGTCCCACCTATTCTTAGTTTAATACTTGAAGTTTGGGTAGATTAACACTTATAAATTGGTAAAAATCATGGGAATAGAGTAAAACCTAGGGTTTTGTTAAAAACAAGATTTAACCACGAAATTAGTTGTAGAATGGAGTAGAAATCGGATATCCTTGTCCTTAAGCTATAAAGAACATCTTTCTTCGAAAAATTTCAAAATCTGGGCACGTGGGCTCGGGGTCGGATTTTAGGAACTTTGAATTTAAGGTTGGAAAATTGGGTGGAAAGTTAAAATATGAACTTTTAAGCATGTATTGACTAGTTCTTACCCTATTTGAATAGTTGTGGATCATTCGGCTCTAAATTGGAAGTTTTAGCGCGTTCTTTAATCGGAATATAGGCTTCGGAGCGAGGTGAGTCTCCTTTCTAATCTTGTTAGGGGGAATTTACCCCATAGGTGAAGTAATTGATTATGTGCTCCTATTTGTGGGGGCTACGTACGCACGAGGTGATGAGAGTCCGTGCGTAGCTACTATTATGCTATTGTTCGGGTAGTTAGGACCCAAAAGCATGTTGTACGTGGATTAATTGTGAACACATTGGTAGCTTGAGTTGCTTAACTCACATCGAATTAGTACATAAATTTCTAAAAGAATTAAACTTCATTTCTTAAATTTTTAAAGGAGAATTGGTTTTACTTGAATAAATATTCCCCGATAAGTTCTTATTTGACTGATTGAGCATGTATTTTATGTGTGCCTGCGTCGCATGGATGATTCGCGAGCAGGATATGTGTCTAACTATGGAACGGGCCGAACGCCTCAGGGATAATAGATGTATCTATGTTACGTGCCGCTCGACCCTCAGCAGTGCACAATTTACATTTCTGTTGGAGCGGGTCGTCGACCTTGGCATGATTTGTGCATGTTTGTGCTGTTTTCCTGAACTTATTTAAGTTGTCACTGCCTCACCCTGGCTCAAGATTTATTTGTTAATAATAAAGAGGACCTATGGAAAAATTCCTATGAAAGAATTATGTGTTTACTTGTTTCCTTTATTTGGATTAAAATAACGTTTATAAAATAAATCCAATATTTAATATATTTATTAAGGATGAATAATTATTGGGCCACTAGAGAGTGTCAAAGTTTACCATCTCATCTCTACCCCTTTGGGATTAGGCGGGATACTCATTGGGTACACGTTGTTTTTGTACTCATACTACACTTACTGTGCATTTTGTTGCACAGGTATATGTGACTCCAGTGGCTTACTAGGCATAGCAGCACGGATGATTTTGGGACTAGGTGAGCTGCATCATTCGAGGCAGCCGCAGCTAGAGTAGTCCCTTCCTTTGTACTGTATTTACTTTCCGTCCACTATATGTCGGGCAGATGTTATATTTTATTTCTCTTATCAGTAGATGCTCATGCACTAGTGACACTGGGTTTATGGGATGGTTTTTAACGGATTTGTACTAATTGTTATTATTTAAATTTGAATTAAATATGTGAACTTTTATTTTTGAAAATGAAAGGGAAAATCTTAGATTTTCAAAAGTATTTAAAAGAGGAATTTATTGATAATTTAGTTGGCTGGCCTGACAGAGATGTCCGGTGCCACCACGACCCTTATTGAATTTTGGGTCGTGACAACATGGTATCAGAGCACTAGGTTCCCGTCGGTCTCGCGAGTCATGAGCAAGTCTAGTATAGTCTCGCGGATCGGTACAGAGACGTCTGCACTTATCCTCGGGAGGCTACAGGGCTGTTAGAAGTACTTCCATTCTTGATATCCTTATCATGCGGTTCTATTCCTTTGAGGCTTATGCCTTTGATTCCTTCCTACTCAATCTTACGCGATGCGAGCGCTTGCTAGAAATTGAGAATTTGAAGAATTGAAAGGGCACTACAAATGTGGTGCGGGATGATTTTCCCGGTATGGTTGATTGGACTATTATAGTCGCTTTATAGAAGGGTATTCTACTGTTCAGCTAAGTAACATGACTTCTAAGAGCCTTGAGGCTAGGCACAGGTTGCCATGATGCTCATGAGCGATTTTCCGCAGTGTTGTTGTGATGGTAGGATGTTTGCCCAGGTGTCGGGGCAGTGGATGAATTGAAGGGAGGTTTACTCAGCGTGTAATCAAGGGATTCAGTATTTTATTTCCGACAGGGGAAAAGGTAGTCGGATTAAGAATGGTCAGATGTGGGCTAGTGAAAGTAATGAGACTTGGCATTTGCAAGCATGGTGGAATTTTTCTTCTATGATGGGGTGTCGTGGTCCTATTGGAATGTACCAAGTTCGTTGATGTTATAATCTGCTACAATTCGCCTTTATGTAAGGATATTGTGAAATAGTATTGGAGATACGACTGTCAGTTGTCGCATGGTGCGGTGGTTCAAGATCGAATCAGAATTTCTAATGTTGACGGATCGATAAAGATGACCTTTAGAAAGGCTTAAAGATTAGCAGCTATTATGGGTTCAAGTGCCACGAAGATAGGTTTTATTTAAGGCAACAATTTAGCAGCAAAGTATGAGGAAAGACATGTGGGAAGTATCAGGTGGTGTTTAAAATTTCTAGAAGGCCAAGTATGAGAAGCAAGGTCGAGTGACCGATTAAGGAGATGAGTTCCGCCAAAGTGGAAGAGTGGCGGGTGTTGCATACGGGCTTGGTAGTAGGATGAATGTGTGCCCTAAGGAGAGTCTGGATCGAATTGGGGATTTTAATGATTGGTGATTGAAGTCTGCGGGTATGACTTGAAGTATGGGCTATTATGCGACAGAAGGTTGATATGGCGGAAAGGAGTTGCTTGAAATGGAGGAGGGTGCAACATAACTCTGAATTTGGGAAGGTGTTGCCGCACATTTAATTGATGTCTGCGAGGAGTGAACGGATTGATGCAGCTAGAGAGTAAGCTTGGACTCAGGATTTGGTTGTTGATGTCATAGTGACTGTATCCCGTGAAGTAGTATTTGGAAGGTGTCGGGAAGTGTTTTCCGCAAGCGGGTTATCTCCCGTGAGCAGATTAGTGGTCGCGTGGTTGGCGAAGCTTCTGCAAGGAATTATATTGGTTGTCCAACAAAGAGTTCGGTCGTGCGAATATGGATGATGATTCAGAACATGAAAGATGTGGATTTACAGAAAGATTCCGAGAAATTGCGACGGTTGATTTCATAAGGTTATATCAACAAGAGATAAACGATTCTAGTGAGTTCCAGAGTTGTGTAATAATGGCTTCAAGCTAAGTGGGAGAGTCCCACCGCCTAAGATTGGGTTGCATGGTTAATTGCTTGCGAGGTCTCTGTTTATCTGCATATCGATGGGTTGTTTCGGCTACGGAAAAAGACCATAAGTGGTAATTTGAGCGAATGAATTATTGGAGGCATGCGATGGTTGGCCTTATTGGCTCATGTTCGAACTTGGAAAAAGGTTCAAGATTTATGCCTGGTATAGATACAAGTTTCAGAGAGAGTGATTTCGCCGGGTGCTTCGCCGAGAGAGTATTCGTGTGTTATAAGATTTATGGAGTGAATTATATTTGGGACCGAGTCAGAGCGGGTGGCTCTCAATAATGATCCTAGTGGATTCAGAAGGTAGGTGTGGTGCTCAATGATTTCGAGCATATGAGTACAGTTAAGAATCAAGCTTTGTAACGACTTATGAGAAGGTGCCTAGAATGTTCTATGATATTTTGACTTGTGGTGTAGCATTTGGGTGATATGAAATAGTTCGTGGGAATTGAGACAGCCTGGTCTCGTGATCCAAGGTCACTCGGGGCGAGTGTAGATGGAGTATGTTGTGTTGAATGGAGTTAGTCTTATTTCTAAGGCAAGCAAAGATGAATTGGAAGAAGGTAAATTGATTAGCCATAGTTGAATTGGCATGTTGGGGCCAGTGATCAGTTTGGTCCGCGTGATCAAGTTATGTGTATGATCTGTGGCGGTACGTGTGAGGTCTATCAGCCACTGTGATTGATGATTTATCAGGGGCATTCTTCTGTTATGGCTTGTTAAGTGGAAGCGGATTCCGGAAGGACTATGGTGGCTTGGATCACTACTTGTAGATTTGCATATTCTACGGTTATGGGGATTTGCCTGTGTGTTGCTATGATTCTCCTAAAGTGAGTTAAGTGCAAAGTTCTTATATGATGAAGTGTTAAAATATTAATGATTTCGGAGTTATGATAAAAATCGTGTTCTATCGTATAGTGGCATGTTGGGTGCAGTAAGTAGCATGGAAATTCGGAGTGAGGATCAAGGTTGCAGTTCGGTGTTGGCAAGGATGTCACGGGCTCGGATGAGCAAGGAAAGGGTTGAATGATTAAAGTAAATTGGTAGTGTCTTCAGTGTCACCTGAGATTGATGTGTTATGAAAGAGGCTTTGCATCCTGGTTAAGGATTCTTGATTGCTTTTCAGCATTGGTGCATCCGATGGTTTAGATGTGCGGATCCATTATTTAACTCGGAAGATTGTGGGAGCATGCCCCACGGGAAGATTGTATAAGTGTGACATGTAGTCACTTGACTGACTAAAGATTTAAACCAAGTATGAGGATTGTGGTAATATCATTGATTTGAGAATTTATGCCTGAAGGGCACTTTGCTTATTGGGTTATGAACTGAGGAGGTTGCTCCGGTTATAATGGTTGTTCTTACGTGTGATGAGGCAAAGGGAGTTACTATAAACCTTTGAAAGGTTATTAGCCAAGTTGGTGTAATAAAATATTTGTCTTGAGATTAGTGGATTGATTGATATGTGAACAGGGCTTTATATTAGGCCAATGGTGTTCGTTTCAGCGAGTGTTCCTTATGGAGGAACAGTTGGGGTGTTATTTTGTCATCAGCTATTCCAGGTAATGATGTATTGCGCCGTATGAGTTGTGAGACGACTTGGTAAATTCTTATGTGTTAAGGGTCCGCGTGGCGATGATGTTATGTGAGCAGAATGGCTCTTGAGATTCAGATTTTGTATCGTACCTTAGTTCTGCTTGAGTTTTGTAGCCTATAGCGCTATGTGTTTTCTCAGGGATGGTACTATGCACTTAGCGTGCTTGCGATCGAAATTCGATATTTTTATTTTAATGAGCAGATTTAGCTCAAAGTGCAATCTCCTTATGTGAGATCTATGTGTGGAACGGGTGGCACGCCACCATGGGTTTGTTATTTGGATCGGGTTGCGTGCCGCAATAGTGTGATGTCGAGTCTAGTTTTCTATATGCTATTTTTGTGTGTTTCGCTTCCTATCTTCTAAGGAAAGTCCGTATAAGTGCGGGGGTTAGTTAATTCCTTCCAGAGTTCGATTTCCTATTTGTGTTGTGTTCGGATTGGTGGCCTATTGGCACATTGTGGCGTCATATGAGACTTGTGATCGCATTCGGAGTGGCTTGTTGCCTGAGCAGTTCATAATGGGTGAGACGAGATTTTGGGATTTAGGGTCAGTGCAATCTGATTATATGAAGTATATTAAGGAGCAAAGATCATTATTTTGTCTAGAATGTGGTTATGTTTCTTGTCAGAAGTATAGACTCAATGATTGGTTGACTCGGCGGTTGATTATGAATTTTGGCACATCTCATCCATCGTGGAGATATTGTAAGAGTTAGGGTAATACTTGTGTGTGTCATGAGGTGCAATGGGAGCATCTGACTCTTTGAATGTTGGCCAAGTTGTTCAGAAAATCTTATTGTAATCCTATGAGTAAAGTGATGTCGAGTATGCATTCAGCAGAGTTATGCAGTCATGTTTGAGTACAGTGTATAGTGATTGATACGGTGATCATATGTTGGAAACAGGCCTGGCATAGAATTTTGGATGTTGGAATTGGGCTCTAAGGCTTATTTGCTTGAATAAAAGGGAATATCTTCAGAATTTATCGAGCCAATGTGCTAAGCTAAGTTGTGGTAGCACGGGGACGTGTATGAGAAGTTAAACAGTGATTTCAGATTACTTCGGTACAGTTCTCAGCACGTTCGAGGACGAACGTATGTTTACGTGGGAGAGAATGTAACGACCCGACCGGTCGTTTCGAGCCCTAGCGCATCGTTCAGCAATCTGAGGCCATGAGCAGCTTCATTTTAGGAATTGTGACTTGTTCGTATGGTCGGAATTTAAATTCAGGAAGATTGGAGTTAAATTTAGATAAAAATTCTCATTTGAGAAGCTTAAAGTTGAAAGAATTAACTAGGATTTGGAATTATGAGTAAATGACCTCGGAATCAGGATCTGAAGGTTCCAGCAGGTTCGTATGATGATTTCAGACTTGGGCGTATGCCCTGATTGGGTTTTGGATAACCCGGGAGCGTTTTGGCGCCTATTGTGGAAGTCAGCATTTTGGAAGGAATTCCTTAAGTTTGGCTTGAAGTGCATTTCAGTGTTATCGATGTCCGTTTGGGATTTCGAGTCGGTGAATAGCTCCGTATGGTGATTCTGGAGTTGGGAGCGCGATTGAAAGTGAATTCGGAGGTCCGTAGGTTATTTTGAAGCCATTTGGCTAAAGATAGAAATTTGAAGGTTTTTAAGAAGTTTGACAGGAGGTTGACTTTTTGATATCGGAGTCGGAATCCGATTCCGGAAGTTGGAGTAGGTCCGTAATGTCAAAAATGACTTGTGTGCAAAATTTGAGGTCAATCGGACGTGATTTGATAGGTTTAAACATCAGAAATAGAAGTTGGAAAGTTCAAAGTTCATAAAGCTTGAATTGGGGTGTAATTCGTGATTTTAGCATTGTTTGACATGATTTGAAGCCTTGAGCAAGTCCGTAATGTGCTTTGGGATTGATTGGTATGTTTGGTTGGGGTCTCGGTGGCCCCGAGTGGATTCCGTGAGGTTTACGGATCAAAAAAGGGGTTTTCCGAGGTGCTGAAGCATCTGCTTCTGTCATAACCGCACCTGCGGTTGGTTGACCGCAGGTGCGAGACCGCTTAAGCGCTCAATTTTTTGCAGAAGCGGCTAAGGCCGCATATGCGGCCCTCAATCCGCAAAAGCAGAACAGCAGAAGCGGTAGGTCCAGTCGCATATGCGGCCCAAGGCCAGGCATGTCAAGACCGCAGATGCGGCCCAATATCCGCAAAAGCGTAACCGTAGAAGCGGTAGGCCTATCCGCAGAAGCGGCCCAGATCGCAGAAGTGTCCTTTTTTCCGCAGAAGCGGTGGCCGCAGGTGCGGCCCAAGACCATATAAGCGGAAATCACTGAAGGTAGTGACCTTCATTTATTCGGGCTCAATGCCATTTTTGCTCATTTTTCACTCGTTTCTTGGGCAATTTTGGGAGCTTTTGAGAGAATACTCCCACCTAGCATCTTGAGGTAAGTTGTCCCACCTATTCTTAGTTTAATACTTGAAGTTTGGGTAGATTAACACTTGTAAATTAGTAAAAATCATGGGAATAGGTGAAGTAAGGGTTAATTTACCCCATAGGTGAAGTAATTGATTATGTGCTCCTATTTGTGGGGGCTACGTATGCACGAGGTGACGAGAGTCCGTGCGTAGCTACTATTATGCTATTTTCCGTGTAGTTAGGACCCAAAAGCATGTTGTACGTGGATTAATTGTGAACAGATTGGTAGCTTGAGTTTCTTAACTCACATCGAATTAGTACGTAAATTTCTAAAAGAATTAAACTTCATTTCTTAAATTGTTAAAGGAGAATTGGTTTTATTTGAATAAATATTCCCCGATAAGTTCTTATTTGACTGATTGAGCATGTATTTTATGTGTGCCTGCGTCGCATGGATGATTCGCGAGCAGGATATCTGTTTAACTATGGAACGGGCCGAACGCCTCGGTGATAATAGATGCATCTATGGTACGGACCGCTCGACCCTCGGCAGTGCACAATTTACATTTCTGTTGGAGCGAGCCATCGACCTCGGCATGATTTGTGCATGTTTGTGCTGTTGTCCTGAACTTATTTAAGTTGTCACTGCCTCACACTGGCTTGATATTTATTTGTTAATAATAAAGAGGACCTATGGAAAAATTCCTATGAAAGAATTATGTGTTTACTTGTTTCCTCTATTTGGATTAAAATTATGTTTATAAAATAAATCCACTATTTAATATATTTATTAAGGATGAATAATTATTGGGCCACTAGAGAGTGTCAAAGTTGACCATCTCGTCACTACCCCTTCGGGATTAGGCAGGATACTCATTGGGTACACATTGTTTTTGTACTCATACTACACTTGCTATGCATTTTATTGCATAGGTATATGTGACTCCAGTGGCTTACTAGGCATAGCAACACGGATGATTCTGGGACTAGGTGAGCTGCATCATTCGAGACGGCCGCAGCTAGAGTAGTCCCTTCCTTTGTACTGTATTTACTTTCCATCCACTGTATCCCGGGGGGATGTTGTATTTTATTTCTCTTATCTGTAGATGTTCATGCACTTGTGACACCGGATTTCTGGGATGGTTTTTAACGGATTTTTACTAATTGTTATTATTTAAATTTGAATTCAAGATATGAACTTTTTTTATAAAAATGGAAGGAAAAATCTTAGATTTTAAAAAGTATTTAAAAGAGGAATTTATTGATAATTTAGTTGGCTGGCCTGACAGAGATGTCCGGCGCCACCACGACCCTTAGTGGATTTTGGGTCGTGACAATACCAGAGAGTTCTTATCCCCCACCAGCGATTTAGGGTTCTTCTAGTAGGTATTCAGGTCCCTAGGTTTCTTTCGATTCCTATTTCAGTGCCATGCCGGAGAGTTCATACCGTCCACCTACTATTCAGGCTTCTTCTAGTGGGTCTACAAGCCATCAGGGTCAGCCATCAGGGCAGTAGGTCGTCATACCATGGGGTTGTTTTGAGTGCGGAGACCTTGGTCATATAAGGAGATACTACCCTGGCTTCGGGGCAAGGCAGTACAGTAGGGTCAATAGCCGATGATTTCAGCACCAGCTGCCCCGCTACCTAGAGGTGGAGGGCAGACTGGTAGGGGCTGTCATAGAGGTGGAGGGCAGACTGGTAGGGGCTGTCCTAGAGGTGGAGGCCAGACAGGGAGAGGTCAACCAGTTGTTGCTCAGTCAGGTGGAGGCGAGCCAGCCGGCGCTCCAACCAAATTCTATGCCTTTCCAACTAAGCTAGATGCATTGGCCTCAAATGTCGTCATCACAGGTATTATTTCCGTCTGCGGTAGAGATGGTTCGGTATTATTTGATCCAGGGTCTACCTATTCATATGTGTCATCTTTGTTTGCTTGATTTCTGGTTATTGCTCCTAAGCCCTTTGGCACTCCTGTTCATGCGTCCACTCCTTGGGGGATTATGTGGTTGTGGATCGGATCTACTGGTCCTGTGTGGTCACATTCTATGGTTTCGAGACTATATTAGACCTCATGTTGCTTGATATGATCGACTTTGAGATCAACCTGGGCATGGATTGGTTATCTCCATATCACGTCGGCCTAGATTGCCATGCCAAGACTGTTACCTTAGCCATGTCAGGGTTTCCAAGGTTAGAGTGGAAGGGTTCTATAGTTGATACATCCAGTAGGGTTATCTCTTTCCTGAAGGCTCGGCATATGGTTGAGAAGGGTGTTTGGCTTATTTGGCTTATGTTCGGGACACCACCGTAGAGTCTCCGACGATTGATTCAGCTCTAGTAGTTCGGGAGTTTGCCAATGTGTTTCCTTCTAATCTTCCTGGCATGCCATCGGATCGTGATATTGATTTCTGTATTGATTTAGCTCTAGGCACCCAGCCTATATCTATCCCACCGTACTGTATGGCTCCGAAGGAGTTGAAAGAACGTCTTGAGGAGTTGTTAGCAAAGGGGTTTGTTTGACCCAATGTATTACCTTGGGGTGTACTAGTGTTATTTGTGAAGAAGAATGATAGGACTATTCGGATGAGCATTGACTACCGCCAGTTGAACAAGGTTACCATCAAGAATAAGTACCCATTACCGCGCATTGATGATTTGTTCAACCAATTTCAGGGTGCTAGGGTGTTCTCTAAGATCGACTTGAGGTCAGGTTACCATCAGCTGAAGATTTGGGACTCAGATGTTCCGAAAACCGCATTTCGGACGAGATATGACCATTATGAGTTTCTGGCGATATCCTTTGGCTTGACTAATGCCCCAGCAACATTTATGAACTTGATGAATAGAGTATTCAAGCCTTATATTGATTCTTTTGTCATTGTCTTCATGGACGACATCTTGATATACTCCCGTAGCCTGGGGGAGCACGAGCGGCATTTGAGAGTAGTGCTTTAGACCTTGCGAGAGCAGAAGCTATATGCTAAGTTCTCCAAGTGTGAATTCTAGCTAGAGTCAGTGGCATTCTTGGGACATATTGTGTCAGGAGGGGGTATTAAGGTGGATCCCGAGAAGATTGAGGTAGTTCAGAGTTCGCCACGTCCTACTTTAGTGACCGAGATCAGGAGTTTCCTAGGGTTAGCAGGTTATTATAGGCGATTCGTGCAGGGCTTTTCATCTATTGCATCACCCTTGACTATATTGACTCATAAGGGCACTCCTTTCCATTGGTCCGATGATTGTGAGGCGAGCTTTCAGAAGCTCAAGACAGCTTTGACTATAGCACTAGTTCTTGTGTTGCCTACCGCTTCAGGATGTATATGGTATATTGTGATGCTCCATGCATTGGATTGGGATGTTTATTGATGCATGAGGGGCGAGTTATTGCCTATGCTTCATGCCAACTGAAGATTCATGAGAAGAATTATCCCGTGCACGATTTGGAGTTGGCCGCTATTGTTCATGCTCTTAAGATATGGAGGCATTATCTGTATAGGGTGTCATGTGAGGTTTATACTAATCATTGCAGCTTGCAGCATTTGTTCAAGCAAAGGGATCTCAATCTGAGAGTGTAGATGTCTTGAGTTATGGAAGGATTATGACATCACCATTCTTTATCATCTGGGCAAGGCAAATGTGGTCGCGAATGCCTTAAGCAGGAAAGCAGAGAGCATGGGTAGCTTGGAATTCATTCCAGCAAAGGAGAGGCCACTAGCTTTGGACATTCAGTCATTTGCTAATAGACTTGTGAGGTTGGATATTTCAGAACCCAGTCGAGTTCTTGCGTGCTATGTTGCACAGTCTTCATTGTTGGGGCAGATCAAGGCCCGGCAGTTCGATGATCCGCATTTGGCAGTTCTCAGAGAGTTAGTGCTTAATGGTAGTGCCAAGGAGGTTTCTATTGGAAAGGATGATGTTTTGCGACTTCAGGGTCGCTTATGTGTTCCTAATGTTGATGGTCTGAGGGAGAGGATACTAGAGGAGGCACACAGTTGGCGATATTTCATTCATCCGGGTGCTACGAAGATGTATCGTGACTTGAGGAACCATTATTGGTGGCGGAGGATAAAGAAAGACATAGTGGAGTATGTGGCTAGGTGTTTGAATTGCCAGCAGGTCAAGTATGAACATCAGAGGCCAGGAGGCCTACTTCAGTCGATGCCTATACCCGAGTGAAAGTGGGAGCGCATTACTATGGATTTTGTAGTTAGGTTGACCCTTACCTTGCTGAAGTTTGATGCAGTGTGGGTCATCGTGGATAATTTGACCAAGTCGGCATACTTTTTACCGGTTGTGACTACTTACAGTTCAGAGAGGTTTGCTCAGATTTACATTCGGGAGATAGTTCAGTTGCACGGTGTGCCTATTTCTACCATATCAGATAGAGGCCCTCAGTTCACCTCCTATTTCTGGAGAGCTGTTCTCGGTGAGTTGGGGACCCGTGTGGAGCTTAGCACAGCATTTCATCCATAGACAGATGGGCAGTCGGAGCGGATGGTCCAGATCTTGGAGGACATGCTTAGAGCATGTGTGATCGACTTTGGAGGATAGTGGGATCAGTTCTTGCCTTTGGCAGAGTTTGCTTACAACAATAGCTACTAGTCCAACATTGAGATGGCTCCATTTGAGGCTTTATATGGGTGGAGATGTCATTCTCCTATCGGGTGGTTTGATCCTGGTGAGGCTAAGTTGTACGACACAAACTTGGTAAAAGATGCCTTGGATAAGGTAAAGTTGATTCAGGAAAGACTTCGCACAACTTAGTCCAGTCAGAAGAGTTATGCGGATCAGAAGGTGCGTGATGTATCATTCATGGTTGGCGAGAAAGTCCCCTTGAAAGTCTCGCCAATGAAGGGTATTATGAGGTTCGGGAAGAAGAGCAAGTTGGGCCCAAGATTCATTGGCCCATTTGAGGTGTTGAGGCGAGTTGGGGAGGTTGCCTACGAGCTTGCTCTACCCCCAGCTTATCGGGAGTTCATCTAGTATTCCACGCGTCTATGCTTCGGAGGTATCATGCCAAATTTTCCCATGTATTAGACTTCAGTACTATTCAGCTGGATGAGAGTTTGGGTTATGAGGAGGAGCCAGTTGCCATTGTTGATAGACAAGATCACCAGTTAATATCCAAGATGATTTTAGCGGTGAAGGTCCAGTGGAGGGGCCAACCAGTCAATGAGGCGACCCAGGAGTCCAAGGAGGACATGCGGAGCAGATATCCACACTTATTCAACACCTCAGGTAGTTTTCTATGTCCGTTCGAGGACAAAAGTTTGTTTAAGAGGTGGAGAATGTAATGACCCGACTGGTTGTTTTTCTTTTTAGAACTCCATCCTCCTAAATAAAACTTTCCACTCTTGCTTTAACTAAATTACGACCTGCGGGGATGGTTGGTTCGGGATTAGTAAAAGTTTGGTTGAAATAGGCTCATTTAAATCCTTCAGATTTTCTTAAAAGACTAAGTTTGACTTTGGCCAACATTTTTAGCAAACGGACCCAGATTTGTGCTTGGACGGTCCCCGAGGGTTCGTAGGAAAATATGGGACCTGGGTATATGCCCGGAATCGAATTTTGAGGTCCCTAGCCCGAGTAATGAATTATTATTAGAAATTGTTAAAATGAAATTCTAAAGATTTAAAGAAACTAAATAATGACTGACCACATTGGTATCGAGCTCGTATGTTGGTTCTGGTGCCTGGTACAGGTCCAATATACTCCCTCTGTTCCAGTTTATGTGAACCTATTTCCTTTTTGGTCCGTTCCAAAAAGAATGAATCCTTTCTAAATTTGGTAACAGTTTAGCTTAAACTTATAATTCTACCCTTAATGAGAAGCTTTTATGACCACACAAATACTCTGGACCCATTTGGATTTGTTTAGGACCACAAATCCCAAAAGTCTTCATTTTTTTCTTAAACTCCATGCCCAGTGAAACAGGTTCACATAAATTGGAACGGAGGGAGTAACATTTAAGACTTGCCTGCAAAATTTGGTGTCAATCCGTGTAGTATAAGTGCGTTTCGGCACGTTAGAAGCGAAAGAAGAACTTGAAGTTAATAAGTTTGATTCAATTGATTTTAGGGGGTGATTCTTAGATTTAGTTTTGTTTCAGGTG
>MU756593.1:23918-48714 GCA_026770625.1 Nicotiana glauca | reverse complement strand
GGGGGGGGGGGGGGGGGGCCTTGGGAGCCCCGAGCATCAATTTGGATGAGGCTCGAGTGAAGTTGGAAATTTTAGGAAAGGCTGAAGCTATATCTATCTGTCATAGCCGCAGGTGCGATACCACAGAAGCGGTCAACCTCACGCAGATGCGGCCAAGCCAGGCCAGGCCCAAAGCCACAGAAGCGGCTATCAACTCGCAGATGCGGCCCAGCAGCACAAGCGAAATTCCGCAGAAGCGGGCTCCCTTCCGCAGATGCGGCCCAGGACCTCAGATGCGGAAATCGCTGAAGCAGTGAGCCTCATTTAATATGGGCTCCAGCCATTTTTACCAATTTCTCACTCGTTTGTGGAGCGATTTTGGAGCTCTTGAGAAGAGATTTACACCTACCATCTTGAGGTAAGTTAACCCCCCTTAATTCTACGTTTAATACTCGAGTTTTTGGTAGATTAACACCTAAAGATTATGAAAAATCAAGGGGTTAGAGCAAAACCTAGGGTATTGATAAGACTTAGATTTTACCACGAAATTGGTTATGCAACAAATTAGAAATCATATATTATTGATCCTTACGTTAAAAGGAATAACTTTCTTCGAAAAAATTCGGAATCCGGGCACGGGGGCCGAGGATCGAATTTTAGGAAACTTGTGTTTAGGGTTGGGAAATTACTTTAGTAATTAAATGCATACTCTTGAGCTTGTATTAACTAGTTCCTACTGCGTTTAACTAGTTTTGGATTGTTCGGCTTCAAATTGAGAGTTTGGGCTCGTTCTTGGTATTGGAAGTACACTTTGGAGCGAGGTGAGTCTCCTTTCTAACCTTGTAAGAGGAAATTGTCCCCATAGGAGTAATAATTGTATAATTTGCCACTAAGTGTGGGGGCTACGTACACACTAGGTGACGAGAGTCCGTGACTAGCTACTATTATGTTAATTGTCCTGGTAGTTTAGGACCCGTATCATGCTATATTTGCAGATGTCATATGTCTTCTTGCTAATGTGATCATTTAGGATATGCTACAGAATTGGAAATGAACATAAGTGAACATATGTATTGTTTAGTACTTGTATGAGTTTATTTGAATATAAATGCGCCTTCATGTATTTTCCTGATAATAATTGATATTTGTGGATTGAGCCGATCGCCTCGGTAGAAATAGACGCATCTATGGTTCACGCCATTCGACTCTCTGGAAGTGCACAATTTCTATTCTATTGGATCGGGCTGTCGACCTCGGCATAATGTGTGCATGATATTCATTTGAGTTATTATTGATGACTTACTTGTTGAATGGTTTGAAATGTAAATGGCTAACTGTGATATCATAAGGACACGACTTAGTAATTCTTATTACAATTGTTATATAATTGTGACCTTCATGCCTTGCCTAACACCTTATTATATTATTTGACCCTAGTAGGTATCAAGTCGACCTCTCATCTCTACTTCTTCGAGATTAGACGGGATACTTACAGGGTATATATTATTTATGTACTCATACTATACTTTTGTACTTAATTGTACAGGCTCTGAGGCAGGTACATCTAGCTATCAGACCGATGCGCGTCCCTGATCATAGTCTGAGACTTTCACGGTGAGCTGTTTCCCTTCCTATGCCGATCAGCAGCTTGATGGATCCTTTATTACTTTTGACTGTCTATTATGTTTCAGACAGTAGGATAGGTCTATTATTTTGTATATTCTACTAGTTTCCCACAGCTTGTGACACCAGGTCTTAGCACACACATTAGTAGACTATTCTTTTAGGTTGTATAACTTTTACTAAATATTTCTTATCATCACATGCTTTAATTGCAAATTAAGAAAAAAAAATGTTTTAACTTTTTTTAGTAAGTAAAAAATAAGAATTCACTAATATTTTTGCGTTGGCATGCTTGACAACAGTGTTGGGTGCCATCACGACCTGAGGAGAAATTGGGTCGTGACATCTTTGAACCGTCGAACTTTGGTGTATACCTACACAACCATAAGTCACACAAATAACCCTTAATCGTCTTTGGTTCCCATTGTTGTGTTCGTTTCATCCATGAACACCGCCTGGTTTCATAAGTGCGTTGAGAACTGGCCTTACAAAGTTCTCTTTGAAACGGCTAACACTTCACACTTAAATAGGTGATTCCTAAATGTGTCATTCCGTAGATACACTATTTGATATACCCCGTATCAAATTTCTAAATCATTAAAAAGCCTTAATACTTTATCCTTGGTACTGAACATTTTCTCATCAGGAGAATGGATGGAAAGTTTAGTTGACAATGTTAAACCGTCATTAATGACTTTGTTTGATCTCCTTGAACCTAGATCTTAGGATCTCCAGTCTTCTAGGTAGAGTTACTGCCACTATGACTTGTTCTCGAACACAGTCCCATTCCCCTTGATGATTTCTCAACTACCTCTCTAGTTAGGCCTTTTGTAAGTGGATTCAACACATTATCACTTGACTTTATATAATAATTATGATAATTCCTCTAGAGAGTAATTGCCTAACGGTTTTATGTCTTCTTCGTATATGACGAGATTTAACGTTATACATAATGCTCCCAGCCCTTCCAATTGCTGCTTGACTATCGCAATGTATGCACATTTGTGCCAACGGTTTAGGACAAAATGGAATGTCTTCCAAGAAATTTTGGAGCCATTCAGCTTCTTCACCGGCTTTATCTAAGGCTATGAATTCAGCCTCCATTGTAGAGCGGGCAATAGAAGTTTGTTCGGATGACTTCCAAGATACCGCTCCTCCACCAATAGTGAATACTTATCCACTTGTGGACTTGGAATCAGTTGACTGATGATCTAATTTGCATCAAAGTATCCCTCAATGACCACAAGATATTTACTATAGTGCAAAGTGAAGTCCTGGGTATGTACTAAATACCCCAAAACTCGTTTCATGGCCATCCAATGAGATTGACCTGGATTGCTCGTATATCAACTTAATTTACTTATAGCAAAAGCTACATCTAGTTGTGTACAATTCATGATGTACATTAGATAACCCAACACACGAGCATAATCAAATTGTGATATGCTTTGGCCTTTGTTCTTTGCTAATGCAAGATTTACGTCAATTGGAGTCTTTAAAACTTTAAAGCCCAAGTGCTTGAATTTTTCAAGTACAATCTTAATATAATGAGATTGTGACAATGCCAGACCTTGAGAAGTCTTATGGATCTTAATTCCCAGAATTAGATCATCAACTCCCAAGCCTTTCATATCAAACCTGTCAGTTAGCATGTGCTTAGTCGCATTTATGTTGGCAATGTCATTAATAATTATCAACATATCATCCACATATAAATGAACAATGACTATGTGATTTGGAACATTTTTAATGTACACATATTTATCACATTCATTTATTTTAAAACTATTTGACAATATTGTTTGGTCAAATTTCGCATGCCATTGTTTGAGTGCTTGTTTTAGTCCGTAAAGGGACTTAACAAGTCTGCATACCTTATTTTCTTTACCTGGAACCACAAACCCTTCAGGTTGTTCCATGTAGATTTCTTCCTCCAACTCACCATTTTAGAAGGTCGTCTTAACATCCATTTGATGAATTTTTTGACCATAAACTGCAGCTAACGCTACTAACGTTCGTATGGACGTAATTCTTGTAACTGGAGAGTATGTATCGAAATAGTCAAGACCTCCTCGTTGTCTATACCCTTTGACCACAAGACTTGCCTTAAATTTATCAATAGTGGCATCATCGTTCATTTTCCTCTTAAAGATTCATTTAGAACCCAATAGTTTATTTCCTGGAGGAAGATCAATCAATTCCCATGTGTGGTTGTTTAGTATGGATTCTATTTTACTAGCGACTGCCTCTTTCCAAAACAATGATTTCGAAGAAGACAAAGCTTCTTTAAATGTTTGAGGCTCATTTTCCAATAAGAAAGTCACAAAATCTGGTCCAAATGAAGTAGACGTTCTTTGGCGTTTACTACGTCTTGGATCCTCCTAATTAAGTGTACTTTCTTTTGTTTCTTCCCAAGGTCATTTAGATCCTTCACCATTCGACTCATATTCCTTTTTATACGGATATATATTTTCAAAGAACTCAGCATTATCTGATTCTATAACTTTATTATTATGAATGTTGGTATTTTCTAATTTATGAACCAAAAATCAATATGCTTTACTATTAGTCTCATATCCTATGAAAACATAATCAACAGTTTTCAGCCCTATTTTTACCCTTTTGGGTTTCGGAACTTGCACTTTTTCCAAACACCACCACACTTTAAAATAATTCAAGTTGGGCTTTCTTCCTTTCCATTTTTCATATGAAATGGATTGTGTTTTGCTATGGGATAATCAATTTAGTATTCGGCTGGCCGTAAGAACGACTTCCCCTCACAAGTTTTGTGGCAAACCAGAACTTATCAATAATGTGTTCATCATCTCCTTTAATGAACGATTCTTTGTTTCTGCAATCCCATTGGATTGGGGTGTGTAAGGGGCCGTTGTTTGATATATAATTCCATATTCTAAACATATTTGTTCAAAAGGAGATTCATATTCATCACCCTTATCACTTCTTATCATTTTGATTTTCTTGTTAAGTTGCGTTTCAACTTCATTTTTGTATTGATTGAATGCGTCTATTGCTTCATATTTACTATTAAGTAAGTTAACATAGCAATATCGAGCACTATCATCAATAAAAGTTATGAAATAATTCTTTCCACCACGAGATGGTATTGACGATGGTATTGACTTCATATCACAAATATCTGTGTGAATTAAGTCTAAAGGATCTGAATTACTTTCAACTAACTTATAAGGATGTTTAACAGACTTAGATTCCACACATATTTGATATTTTGATTTGTCGCATTCAAATTTAGGCAATACTTCCAAATTAATCATTTTTAGAAAGGTTTTATAATTAATATGACCCAAACGTATATGCCATAATTCATTTGACTCAAGTAAGTAAGACGGAGCTGAAATTTTATTATTATTTTGAAAACCATTACATTCAGCTTGAAAAGGCCCTCAGTGAGGTAATATTTTCCTACAAACATTTCGTTCTTACTTATTACAACCTTATTGAAAACAAAAACACATTTAAACCATTCTTAACAGGAAGTCCAGAGACTAAATTCTTCCTAATCTCGGGAACATGAAGGACGTTGTTCAAAGTCACCACTTTGCCGAAAGTCATTTTGAGAAATATCTTCCCACATCCTCAATCTTGGCTTTTACAACATTTCCCATAGAAAGCGTCTCATCGGGTCCAACATGAGCATAAGTAGCAAAAGCTTCTCTAACAGCACAACATGGCTAGTGGCTCCAAAATCAATCCACCACTCTTTAGGATTGCCCACCAAGTTGCATTCGGAAAGCATGACACATAAGTCATCAACATCATCATGCTTTTCAACCATGTTTGCTTGACCCTTCTTCTTGTCTTTCTTCAGAGCATGACACTGCGTAGATTTGTTTTCGGATTTTCCACAATTGTAGCAATTTCCACTGAACCGCTTCTTGCTTGGGTTATATTTTGGTCCAGAAGCCTTCTTCCTCTTTTTGTTCTCTTCAACAATATTTGCTCCCATTATTGTTGAGTTTCCATGGCCTCTCTTTTCAGTATCTTTGTTGTCTTCCTCGATTCTCAACGCGACAATGATATCCTCAAGGGACATCTCCTTGCGTTTGTGTTTCAAGTGATTTTTGAAGTCTTTCCACAGAGGAGGCAACTTCTCAATCATCGCTGCTACTTGGAATGCTTCATTGATGACAAGACCTTCAATGAAACTTCTGTTAGTAAAAATACTAAGATTACTACCGTCACGACCCAAAATCCACTATGGGTCGTGATGGCACCAGACACCATTGTCAGGCAAGCCAACCATAAATGCAGCTACTTGGGAATGAAATAAAATACAGTAAATGTCCGGAGTACAAGGTGGACAGAAATGAAAATACAGCACAATACTTTGAGGGAGACTTTGTGGGCTGCGGGCCGTCTCGATAAATGCAGCTCACCTAAGTCTCTTTACCAACCATGACGCTATGCCACTAGGCCACTAGCCACACCTGAACCTGTGTAACAAAATGCACATCAAGTGTAGTATGAGTACGAAAATAATATGTACTCAGTAATTATCCCGCCTAATCTCGAAGAAGTAGAGACGAGAGGTCGAATTCGACACTTACTAGTGGTCCAATGATGATACATCAGTAATATAACAAGTCAAAGGTTTACATGAACATGAATGTAATTCAATAGAGTGAAGCAAGTAAACAATTCCTTCTTTATTACGAAAATTTCCAATTTCCTTTTTCATCAATTATACATATATTCTCAAGCGGGGAAGAAGCAATATCAACTTCAATAAAGTTCAAGGCAAGCAATACAAGCATGTGCAATTCATGCTAAGGACATACGGCCCGATCCAACAATATTTAAACTATGCACTGCCAGAGGATCGAATGGCGCGAACCATAGATGCATCAATTACCCCGCTCGCGAATTATACTTGCGACGCGGTCAAATATAAATAAACAATCACCCTGCTCATGAATCATACATGCGACGCAGGTACACACAGAAACACACATTTTTGACAGTCAATCAAGACTATTATTCAAGGAGGTGTAAATTTCTCTTTTACAAGTCAGAAAAATGAAGTTTAACTCTTTTAGAAAGTCTTTTGCCATTTCGATATGATTTAAGCAATTTAAACTAACAATAAGGTTACAAGTATTACAAGTAAATCATGCTTTTGGATTCTAGACTACCCGAACATTAACATAATAGTAGCTACGCACGGACTATCGTCACCTCGTGCGTACGTAGCCCCCGCAAATAGCATATCCAATTAATATATACTCTAATACTCACAACAGTTCAATTTAGATAAATTCCTAACTCCGTTCGAAAAGTGGACAAAATCGCCCTCGGGCCCACGTGCTCGGGTTCTGAAAAAATCATAAAATCTGATAATCCATTCCGATATGAGTTCAACCATACCAATTTTACCAAATTCTGATAGCAACTTGACCTCCAAATCTTGAATTTTCGTTCTTGAAAAGTTTTGCAAAAATCTTGATTTCTTCTATTTAAATCCGAAATAAATGATGAAATAACCATAGAATTATGAAGTATAATTACTTTCGGATATAGAACACTTACCCCAATCCATATGGTGAAAATCGCCTAAAACATCGCTTCAATTTGAGCTCCATTGCTCCAAATATGTTAAAAATGGCTAAAACCTCAAAATACAGCTTCTGCCCAGGTATTTACTCTTCGCGATCGCGGAAAATGCTTTGTAATTGCGAAGCAAAACGTTTCTCAGACCAAAACTTGCCCTTCGTGATCGCAGGAAATGCTTCGCGATCGCGAAGAAAAAATACCCAGCTCTTCCAGACAGTCTCTAGTATAATGGCCATAACTTTTTGTACAAAACTCCAAATTGAAAATGGTTTAATATTTTGAAATTTTGACTCCAAGGACTACAACTTTCATGCTTTTCTCATCTCCCAGCTCCTTATAGATTTCATGATATAAGCTTCCAATGTCTGTCCTGTGCAACACAAATTTTTTCTTTGCAATTTCCAAACTCTTCCCCGATAGGCTGTAGTGTACAACTCATTACTCTTTGTACACAACTCCAAATACCAAATTGTTTAACTTTCCGAAACCTAGCTGCTGTAGCCAAAAACCAGCAGCTAAAAATGGCCTAAAAATGGTTCGAAATCAACCCGAGCCCTCGGGACCCCATCCGAACATACTGACAAGTCTCAAAACGTATCACGGATTTAGTCGAGGCCTCAAATCACATCAAAAAATGCTAAAAACACGAATCACACCCCAATTCGAGTCTAATGAAACTAAGAAATTCCAATTTCTACATTCGATGTTGAAACCTATCAATCACGTCCGATTGACATTAAATTTTGCACACAAGTCACATTCGACATTATGGACCTACTCCAACTTTCGGAATTGGATTCCGACCACGATATCAAAAATTCCACTTCCGATCAAACTCCTCAAAAACCTTCAAATTTCTATCTTTAGCCAATTAACTCCAAAATGACCCACGAACCTCCGAATTCACTTCCGATCGCGCTCCCAACACCAGAATCACCATACATAGCTATTCCCAGACTCAGAATCCCAAATGGACATCGATAACACTAAAATGCACTTCAACCCAAACTTATGAAGTTCCTCCAAAATGCTAACTTCCGCATTAGGTGCCGAAATGCTCCCGGGTCTTCCAAAACCCGATCTGGACATACGCCCAAGTCCGAAATCATCATACGAACCTGCTAAAACCTTCAAATCCCGATTCCGAGATCGTTTAATCAAAAATCCAATCTCAAGTGATTCTTTCAACTTAAAGCTTCCAAAATGAGAATTCTCTTTCCAAATCAACTCCGAACTTCCTGGAATTTAATTCCGACCATGCATACAAGTCATAATACCTGAAATGAAGCTGCTCATGGCCTCAAACTGCTGAACGACGCACTAGAGCTCAAAATGACCGGTCAGGTCGTTACATTCTCTCCCACTTAAACATATGCTCATCCTCGAACATGCTAAGAACTGCGCTGGAGTTGTCCGAAATCACAGTTAAACACCTTGTGCACCTACCCATGCTACCATAACTCAATTGATCACATTAGCTCAAGCACATACGAAGATATTCTCTTTTATTCAAACAAATGAGCCTTAGAGCTTAGTTTCAACATCCGAAATTCTCAGCCAGGCCTGCTTTCAACATATGAACATCGTATCAATCACCACATGATGCACCGATACAAGATTACATACCTTTTCTAAATTCACAATATGCACCACGTCATTCACAGGACCATATTAACATTCCCTGACCATAATAGCCAACTTTCCCCCAATCTGATGCTCACAAGGAACCTCATGATACATTTAAGTCTTGTTCCAACTCTTTAAATTCTGCCATGACAGAAGAGGCATGTAGAGATTCATAACCAAATTTCAGGTCAACAAATCATTGATGCTACACTCCTGACAAGGACATTACCTCATTCTGAACCAAATAATGATCTTTCTCTTTAATATACTTCATACGATCCAATTGAACTGACCCTAGATCCAATAAACTTGTCTCACCCAGTACGAACTGCTCAGGTAACAAGTCACCCCTGACATGACTAGAAGTCTCACATAATGCCGCAACGTGCCAATTAGCTACCAACTCGAATGCGATACGTAAGGGAAATGAACTCTAGAAGGGACTACTCAAATCACGCAACTAACATGAACTTTCCTCAGAAAATGGGAAACAAAACACACAGAATAGAATATAAGGGACCATAATTATCATTACATTGTTGTGGCGTGCAACCCTATCCAAACAACATACCCATGGCGGCGTGCCACTCGATCACACATAAAATTCACATAAAGAGATACACATCGAGCTTAATTGCTCATTACAACAACATACGGAATATCGATCACAAGTACACTAAGTGTATAATACCATCCCTGAGGGGACATATAGCACCATAAGCTAACAAACTCAAGCACAACTGAGGTGCTATATATGTTCCGGAACTATAGAGCCATTCTGCTCACATAACACCATCGCTACCTGGAACTTCAACACCTAAGAAATTTACCAAGCCATTTCGCAACTCACACGGCACAATATAGCATTACATGAAGTAGCCGACAACGAATTAAAATCCAACGTCTGAATACATATCTATAAGGAGAGCTATGCTGAAACGAACACATTCGCCACAATATAGAGCCCATATTCATATTTAAATCCATCCACATATCTCAAGCCGATTCTGATCATACCGAACTAGGCCAATAATGTTTTCTGGGTCCATAATAATCCCTTTTCCCCAATAATACACAAGAACAACCATCGTAACTGAAGTAATCCTCCACGGTCCACAATTCAATAAACCGAGTGCCCTCTAGGCATAAATCCTCAAATTAACCATATCGCCACAATCTTCATACTTGGTTTCATTCTCCAATCAATCAAGTGACTACCTGCCACACTTATACAATCTTCCCATGGGACACGCTCCCATGATCTTTTGTAAAAGATAACAAGCTTGCACATCCAAGCTACCGACTGCACTAACGTTGAAAAGCGATCAAGAATCCATAACCAGGATGCAAAGCCTCTCTCACAAAACACTGATGCCAGGTGATGTTGAAGACATTGCCATCCTACTTTAATCATTCAAAAACCCCTTTCATGCTCATCCGTGCTCGTGACATCCTTATCAACACCAAACTGCAACCTTGATCCTCACTTTCAAATTCCATAATGCTCACTGCACCTAACAAGCCAACATGCGATAGCATAAGAATTTCATCACAACTCCTGAACCACTAACATGGTAAACACTCCCTCACATGGAAGATTTTTTACTTAATTCATTCGAAGAGAACCATAGCAACACATGAGTGAACTCTCACAATCGTAGAATATGCAATTCTTCAAGTAGTGGCCTAAACCTCCATAGCCCTTTCCGGGATCTGCCTACACATAGAAGGCCATAATACTAGAATACTTCCGAACAAATTCAACTAAGACGACCGACATGCCTCACACGTACCATCACAAATCACTTGCATAACTTAATTACACTGAAGGAACTGATCACTGCCACCAATATGCCAATTCAATCATGGCTAACCAATCCAACCTCTTCCAATTTATCCTTAATTGCCTTAGAAAAATAATAACTTCCTTTAACACATAACACACCCAACCCGAGTGGCCTTGTAACATGAGACCAGGCTTTCTCAAATCCCACAAACCACCTCATACCTTCCTTGCAACTCACTTCTATGAGAAGCATAATTCCTGAGCCTTCCCAAAGCTCGAACATGAATCGATGATGCCAATTATAGAACATATTCTTTAACTCCTTTGCTCAAATTACTACTTATGTTCACTTCCCTCAGTCGAAAAAACTTACCAATACGCCGATAACCCGAATTTCACAAGAAGATAATCATACAACCCAATCGTAGACGGTGGGACTCTCCCACTTAGCTTGAAGCCACCATTGCGCAACTTCAGAATCTAACAAGATTCTTTCTTCATTGTTGACATGATCTAGCACAACCAACCCCCCAAGATCCTTAAAATATTTCTGTAAAACCATTTATGAATACTCTAAATCATTAACCATATTCACATGTCCGACCTGTTTACCAAATAGCCAGTAGGATTCTTTGCAGAAGCTTTGCCAACAATGCGACCGCTGATCTGCTCGTAAGAGATAACCCACCTGAGCTCGTGCTCATTCACCAGCTGTACAAGTCCATTCACTCCTCGTGCACATCAACTAAATGTGCGACAATATGTCCCAATTCAAAGTTATGTTGCATCCTCCTTTTTATCAAGCAGCTCCTTCCCTTCATATCAAATCTCCCGCTGAATAATAGCCGATATTTCAAATTACGTCCGTAGACCCAGTCACTGACCACCCCAAATCGTAAATCACTCTAGACCTCTTCTCCAGGTGTGTATTTATCCTGACACTAAATCCACATACTACTTCCACTCTCCCACCTTGGGCAGACTCACTTCTTTAAGAAACTACTCGACCTCCACTCTTTACACCTGGCCTTCTAGAAGTTTAACCACCGCGACACTTCCCACACGTCCTTCCTTATCCTTTGCAGCTCAGCTAATGCCTTAGATCAAAATCTATCTCGGTAGCACATGAACTAATAGACCGCTACTAACTTTTAAACATTTCCAGTGAATCGTCTCTCTCGAGCCGTCGGCATTAGAAATACACATTCAATCCTAAACCACCGCATCCCACGATCTCTGATAGCCGTTTCTCCAATACTATCTTACAATATCCTTCCCCAAGGGCAAATTGTAGAAGTTCTAAACACCAGCGAACTTAGTACATTCAATAAGGACAACACCACCTCATCACAAATGAAAATTCCGCCACGCTTGCAAATACTAAGCCTCGTTACTCCATCAACCCAAATCTGAACATTCTTAGCCCGATTGATTTTCCCCCGTCGGGAATAAAATACCGATTCTCTAAATCATGCACTGAGTAAACCTCCCCTCAAGTCATTCACTTCCCCAACACGTAGGCAAGTATCCTACCATCACATCAATACTGCGCGACAACCATTCATAAATATCATGGCAACTGGTGCCTAGCCTCAGAGCTCTCAAAAGTATGCCTACTGAGCTAAAATGACAAAGATCCTTCCATAAAGTGACGACAATACTCAAATCAGCTACGCTGGGAGAAACATCCCAAACCACCTCTGTAGTACCTTTAAAATTTACAAATTCTTGATTTATAATAAGTGCTCCACATCGCAAAAGATTGAATAGGAAGGAAATAAAGCCATAAGCCTCAATGGAATCAAATCGCACGATGAGGAAATCAAAAAGGGAAGTTCTCCTAACAGCTATGTAGCCTTCCCAAGATAAGTACATGCGTCTCCATATCGATCCGAGAGGCTCTACTAGACTTGCTCATGACTCGTGAGACCTACGGGAACCTAGTACTCTGATACCATGTTGGCATGACCCAAAATCCACTCTGGATCATGATGGCACCGGACACCATTGTCAGGCAAGCCAACCATAAATACTTAATTAAATTCTCAGTTAAATAATTGTGAAAACTCTAATTTTCCTTCAATTTTACTAATAAAAGATACTCATTTCAAATTAAATATGAAAGTCAAGAGATTAATAATACCCCATAATCATCCCAGAACCCGGTGTCACAAGTGCATGAGCAGCTACTATGGAATGAAATAAAATACAATAACTCTCCGGAGTACAAGGTTGACAGAAATGAAAATACAAAACAATACATTGAAGGAGACTCTGCGGGCTGCGGGCCATCTCGATAAATGCAGCTCACCTAAGTCTCTGTACCAACCATGCCGCTATGCCACTAGGCTGCTAGCCACACCTGAACCTATGCAACAAAATGCACAGCAAGTGTAGTATGAGTACGAAAATAATGTGTACTCAGTAAGTATCCCACCTAATCTCAAAGAAGTAGAGACGAGAGGTCGACTTCGACACTTACTAGTGGTCCAATGATGATACATCAGTAATATAGCAAGTCGAGCGTTCACATGAACATGAATGTAATTCAATAGAGTGAAGCAAGTAAACAATTCCTTATTTATTATGAAAATCTCCAATTTCCTTTTTCATCAATTATACATATATTCTCAAGCCGGGAAGAAGCAATATCAACTTCAATAAAGCTCAAGACAAGCAATACAAGCATACGCAATTCATGCCGAGGACGTACGGCTCGATCCAACAATATTTAAATTGTGTATTGCCAGAGGGTCGAATGGCACACGGACCATAGATGCATCTAATACCCCGCTCGCAAATCATACATGCGACGTAGTTAAATATAAATAAACAATCACCCTGATTGTGAATCATATATGCGACGTAGGTACACACAAAAACACACATTTTTAATAGTCAATCAAGACTATTATTCAAGGAGGTTTAAATTTCTCTTTTACAAGTCAAGAAAATGAAGTTTAACTATTTTAGAAAGTTATTTGCCACTTCGATATGATTTAAGCAATTTAAACTAACAATAAGGTTACAAGTATTAAAAATAAATTATGCTTTTGGGTCCTAGACTACCCGGACATAAACATAATAGTAGCTACGCACGGACTCTCATCACATCATGCATAGACTCACCTAGCTCCGAATTTCCAAAACCGGCTTCCAAGCCCTTCTGACGACTCAAATCGATGCATAACGCTCCAAAACTAGCCAATAAATGAGAAAATCCATAAATATATACTCTAATACTCACAACAATTCAATTTAGATAAATTCCTAACTCCGTTCGAAAAGTGGACAAAATCGCCCTCGGGCCCACGTGTCCGGGTTCAGAAAACTCGCAAAATCTGACAACCTATTCCGATACAAGTTCAACCATACCAGTTTTACCAAATTTCGATAATAACTTGACCTCCAAATCTTGAATTTTCGTTCTTGAAAAGTTTCGCAAAAATCTTGATTTCTTCCATTTAAATCCGAAATAAATAATTAAATAACCATAGAATCATGAAGTATAATTAATTTTGGATATAGAACAATTATCCCAATCCATATGGTGAAAATCGCCTTAAAAATCGCTTCAATCCGAGCTTCATAGCTCCAAATATGTTAAAAATGGCTGAAACCTCGAAATATAGCTTCTGCCCAGGTATTTACTCTTCGCGATCACGGAAAATGCTTCGCAATCACAAAGCACAACATTTCTCAGCCCAAAACTTGCCTTTCACGATAGTGCGAAATGCTTCACGATCACGAAGAACAAATGTCCAGCTCTTCCAGACAGTCTCTAGTATAATGGCCATAACATTTTATACAAAACTCCAAATTGCAAATGGTTTAACATTTTGAAAAGTAGACTCCAAGTAATATAACTTAAACTCTTTTATCATCTCCCAGTTCCTTACATATTACAAGATATAAGCTTTCAAAGTCAGCCCTGTACAACACAAATTTCTTCTTTGTAATTTCCAAACTCTATAGGCTGTAGTGTACCACTCATACCTTTTTGTACACAGATACAAATACCAAATGGTTTAACTTTATGAAAACTAGACACAAAGCCTACAACTTTTATTTTTGGATCATCTCCAAATTCTTTATAGATTGCGAGATACAAGCTTTCAAAGTCGGGTCAGTGCAGTAGAAACTTTCTTCTACGCGATCGCGAAAGGGCTCTCGCGATTGCGAATCTCTAGCCATTTTCTCCCACTTTACTCATCGTTATTGCGACCAATTCCCCGCGATCGCGTAGCATTCTGCTGTAGCCAAAAACCAGCAGCTAAAAATGGTCCGAAATCACTCCAAAACTCACCCGAGCCTCTCGGGACCCCGTCCGAACATACCGACAAGTCTCAAAATGTATCACGGACTTAGTCGAGGCCTCAAATCACATCAAATAACGCTAAAAAGATGAATCACACCCCAATTCGAATCTAATGAAACTAAGAAATTCCAATTTTTATATTCGATGCTGAAACCTATCAAATCACGTCCGATTGACATTAAATTTTGCACACAAGTCCCATTCAACATTGCGGACCTACTCCAACTTTCGGAATTGGATTTGGACCTCGATATCAAAAAGTCTACTTCCGATATATCTCCTCAAAAACCTTCAAATTTCTATCTTTAGCCAAATGACCCACGGGCCTTCGAATTCACTTTCGATCGCGTTTCCAACAACAGAATCACCATATGGAGCTATTCTCAGACTCAAAATCCAAAACGGACATTGATAACACTGAAATGCACTTCAACCCAAACTTATGAAGGTCCTCCAAAATGCTAACTTCCACATTAGGTGCTAAAACGCTCTCGGGTCTTCCATAACCCGATCCGGACATACACCCATGTCTGAAATCATCATACGAACCTGCTGAAACCTTCGAATCCCAATTTCGAGGTCGTTTACTCAAAAATCCAATCTCAGTCGATTCTCTCAACTTAAAGCTTCCGAAATGAGAATTATCTTTCCAAATCAACTCCGAACTTCCCGGAATTCAATTCCGACCATGCGTAAAAGTCGTAATACTTGAAATAAAGCTGCTCATGGCCTCAAACTGCTGAACGATACGCTAGAGCTCAAAACGACTGATTGGGTCGTTAAAACTGCTTTCAACATCAGTATTAATTTGATTTATACGTTCAGCAAGGAGATCGTGAATAATCACTTGCAATTCCTGGACTTGGGTAATAACAGACTTGTTATCTACCATTTTGTAGTCCAAAAACTTTGCAACAACAAACTTCTTCAACCTGACATCATCAGTTTTGTATTTCTTTGCAAGCGCAGTCCACAGTTCTTTTGATGTTTCCACACCACTGTATATGTTATACAAAGCATCCTCCAGCCTGCTTAGAATATAATTATTGCACAAAAAACCTGAATGCTTCCACGCCTCAATCACGAGAAAGCGTTCAGTTTCTGAAGTTTCATCGGACAACACAAGAACATCTTCCTTGATGAACTTCTCGAGACTTATAATAGTTAAATAGAAAAACATCTTTTGCTGCCAGTACTTGAAATCAATCCCGGAAAATTTTTCGGATTTCTCTGCCGGTGCCAATGCTGCCGGTGTTGTTCGGCTCGTTGAGGCATTGGCAGTCACCATTAGAATATCATTAGTCATTTCTGTAAAAGAATGACACAAACGTTAAAATTACGTAGATTTTGATCTCCAATAGAGTACAAAACCCCAAAGGTTTTACTCTCCAGAAACAGTGAGTAAAAATATAGAAAATAAATTAAATTGTTTAAGCTTGTTAGTATACTGTATTTGTAAAATAATTCTGAAAAATATAAATGAACATAAACAGAAATGAAAAACAGAAACATAATTTTAATTGGAGCCCATTGAATTCACAATGTTTCCTTAAGCAATTTAATTCCCTCCTAGTACCCAAGGTTGTGGATTATTTCCTCCAAGGATAGAACGAATTACACACTGGTGTAGTGGTACTTCAAACCTCAGTGTTTCGGCGAACACAAAGTTCGGTAGAAAATCACACTTACTGTTGCTTTGTTTGATGTTAAAAGTATGCAGAAGAAGGAGGAGAAACTCAAAAAAATCGTATGGAAATTCTGAGCAGAATAGTCTTGTATTTATAGCCAAAGTTGGGCTGAAATCTGAAGAAGTGCAATGCAACTCTTCAGAATGGTTGTTTATGCAAAACGGCCACAGCATAAATGTCATAACACAAATGGCTATTTACCCAACAATAAAGAGGAAAAATTGAAGAGGGTAGTTTAAACAGAAATTGAAAACGGATTGGATTTAATATTAATATTTATTTTAATATTAATATTATGTTATTAAAATAAATATTTAATAACATTTCTGTTAATATTTTACTATTAACAAATAAATTTGGTCCAAAAAATCAATCAATCAATCATTTGACCAAATCCAAAGCCGAAGCCGAAGCCGAGCCGAGCGAGCGACGACGACGACGCGAGGCTTGCCTTCTTCTCAACCCTTTAAGAGCTAGAAGAATAGCAATTGCTTATATACCCATAAAAACCTTCTTCCTCTTCCAATATGGGACAATGTCCCTTTGCCAAGGGGGGAAACTTAAAATTTTTATTTTCCTCCATTTCCCATTCACCCTATTTTAAGCATATCATATACTTAAAATCCCAACATTAAATGTGGACCTGAGATAAACGAGTGGCCAAACCAAAAAGCCTCAACATAGCATGTAACTGATGGAGGAAAGAAAAGAACCTTTTAGGGTGTGTTTTGTACGAAGAAAAATATTTTTCGTGGGAAATATTTTCTTGAAAAACAAGTAGGAATCTTATTCATTTTTCGGTGTTTGGCACACAAATTAAGGAAAATAACTTTTCAAAAGTATTCATAAATAATTTATATATAATAAACATGAAGCCATAAACTTTCAAACCAACAACCTTTCGAACCCACAAATTTCTTAAACTTTCTAATTGCTAAACTTTTAAAACCGCGAAATTTCGAGCCCGTAAACGTTGTAATTTCTAAATCCATAAACTTTCAAACACATAAACCTCTAAACTCATAATTTTGGGACTTGCAAAATTTTGAACCTTTAAACCGATAAATAAAAAAATTTAAACTGAAAAATATATTTTAAAAAATATTTTTTCCGGGGGTTGGGGGTGTGGTGACAGTAAAACGATAAAAAAATAGAAATTTAAGTTTTAAAAAAAGTAAAATATTTTTTTGTGTGGGGATGAGGGGCAGCTGAGGGAGTGGGGATGGGGGTGGGTGGTGCAGAAAAACGAAAAAACAGAAAGTTAAAATTTCAAAAAATAAAAAATTAAGGTTAAAAAAATAATTTTTTTTGCGGGAGGGGGGTGTGGCTTTTTTGGAGAGACGGGTGGGTTGGTGGGGTGGGGAAGGTTGAAAAAGAGTTTTGAAAAATGTTTTCCCTTCTTTTGATAAGAAAAATATTTTCCTCCAATTGGTGGAAAATGAGTTCATAAGAAAAATATTTTCCAAAACATCTAAGCTAACCAAACATGAGAAAATTGGAAAATATTTTCCGACTTCATACCAAACACACCCTTAGTCTTTCAAAGGTAGGGATCAAAAGCAATCAGAAGAAAAAAAAGATAAGACACAAAAAATATATAATGGTAACGGTTGTGACGATTAAGAAAGGAATAAAGATTAGGCTGATTGCTTTCAAGGATATTCTTATATTAGTTTTTTAATTCTATATGTAATATCATTGGTGATTGATACTTCTTGAAATTTAAGTGATTTTTATGCTCATCCAAAATTTAGTAAATTTTCGTAAACTGAAATTTCTTATAGTGAATTTGATACCAAAATTGAATTGAAAGACAATTTAAAAGTTAAAAAATTACTATTATACATGAATAATTAGGAATGTATTTTTATAATACATTTGCATGAAACTCTATACAGACTTCATAGTATGTAACTTAAAATATTGATAACTTATGTATTATAATTAAAAATCAATAAATAGTGAAATCAACAAGTAAACATAAAAAAGTAGGTTGCAATATTTCACTTATAATTAAAAAAAATTAGTCTATATAAGATTTTATTTCATATGGTATGCACCGCTTTAATAATTTTCAATAGTTTATAAGTTAGAGCAAGATTAAAATATTTAAGAAACTTTTGCGATGATTCTAAAAATAAAATTGAAGCTGCGAAGAGCAGATACTTTCTACTATTGAGTAACTGAATAATTTTTCTCGAACACTAGTTTTTCTCTTTTTGTTATGCCAATAAATGATTAATGATATTTAGGTACTTAGCGTAAGTTTAATATATATTTTTATACAAGTAATAGTGCTGCCTAACTGTTGTTTTTGATGCTTTAGAGAACGTCTTTTCATTTGAAAATTTTGTCACTCATTAATGCAATTATTCAAATATATTGTTTGTTAATTTAATATGAATTTATAAATTATTTTCCAATCATATAAAAAATTTTATACGCAGAAAATTACGTGCAACGCATGTAGATTAGAAAGTTGGTATTATAAAAGCATGAATACAATGTTGGTTGACCAAAATAGCCCAAAATACTTATTTAGCTAAGAAATATGATGTTGCATATAATTCTAATATCAGATATAATTCCTTACCTAAAGAGGACATAATTATAGTAATTCTCTTTTTTGGCCAAAATTAGAAATTTTATTTCAACCAATTATATATATTTACATCCACTAGTTACATTTGGACTCCATAACTAGTCTCCATATTCTTCCTATCTATGTAAAGGTATATGAAGAAAAAAAAAAACTTTTCCAATATCTCTCTATCTCTACTTAGGATAGCTATTCAAAGACTCTAGGAATTTCCTCCATTTGCTAAACTGATGTCCTCTAATATGCATTTGTATGACAATCTCTTTAAGGATCTGTCGACCCTCTCTCTTTTTGTCTTGAAACTGTCACGATCCATTTTCCATAATAGGTCATGATGGCGCCTAACACCATTGTCAGGCCAGCCGATGCGGAAATGTGAAGTTCTCATTTTATTTTAGCCAAGACAGTTATACTAGATTTTCGAATTTAAAGTAAGACCAGTAAAGATCATAAACTGCTAAAATAGTGATACAATCCCAAAATAGATGTCTACTACTGTGTGTGCCAGAACCTGGTGTCACAAGCTACGGACGACTAGCAGAATATACACAAAAGAATAATATACTATCCTACTGTCTGAACCAGGATAGACATAAACAAAAAGTACAAGAAAGGACTTCTTCGGCTGCGGATCGGCATGAAAGAGAAGCAGCTCACCGTAGAAGTCCCCAAGCGTGCTCACTGATGTGCACCAAGATGATGTCCAGATCCACCTGCCTCAAATCCTATACATTTAAGTACAGAAGCGTAGCATGAGTACATAAATCACATGTACTCAGTAAGTATCCCGTCTAATCTCGAAGAAGTAGAGACGAGAGGTCGACTTGATACTTGCTAAGGTCAAGATAATATAATATAATAAAGTGAGATATACAGCATAAAGGATTTTCAATAACACAAGTTTAATAGAAGAGTCATATTCTTGTTCTTGTCATACTTAAATTACCAGTTTTCCCTTTTTCATATTAAAAGAGTGATCATGTCATAAACTAAATGTAAACATATCAATCATGCACAATCATGCACAGTCATGCCGAGGTCGGCGGGCCGCTCCAACAGAAAATAAATTGTGCACTGCCGAGGGTCAAGCGACACGAACCATAGATGCATCTATTATCACCGAGGCGATCGGCCCGATCCATAATCATCAAGAAAATATCAAGAAAAGCACATAAGGCTCAATTACATACAAGGGAATTCCTACCAAGGCTCAACAAACTCATATGTTCACTTTTCATTTTCTCAAGTCTCTAGCAAATCATAAATGATCATATTGGCAATTTAAAATAAGAAACATTCCCCAATTAGACATGACGTGGGTCCTAAACTACCCGAACAATTATCATATAGTAGCTACGCACGGACTCTCGTCACCTAGTACGTACGTAGCCCCCGCATTTAGCAACAATTACTCATTTACAATCCTATGGGGACAATTCCCTCTTACAAGGTTAGAAAGGAGACTCGCCTCGCTCCAAAGTGCACTCCCAAAGTCCAAGAACGAGCCCAAGTCCTTAATTCGAAGCTGAACAATCCCAAACTAATCAAACAAAGTAAGAACTGGTAAATAAAGGCTTAAAAGATCGAATTCTAACCATTTAAGCACTTTTCTAACCATTAACACAAGTTTTCTAAATTCCGACCCCGGGCCCACATGTCCGGATTCCAAGATTTTTCGAAGGAAGTTGTTCTCTATCACCTAAGGATCACAAATATATGATTTCTAGTTCATTACATGGCAAATTATGTGATAAAACCTTAGTTTTCATTAAACCTAGGTCTAGCCCAAATCCCTTGATTTTACCTAATTTTTAGTATTAAATCTACCTAATGTTTATGTATTTGAACTAAAATTGAGTGGGGATTACTTACCTTGCAACGTTATGTTGAAATCGCCTATTTGGAATCACCAAAATCGCCTAAGTGTTGGGAGAAATGTGAAAGAAATGAGCTTGAGCTCGTATTAAATGAACCCTTCTGTCCCCAGCTATCTTCGCATCTGCGGAAGTATTTTCGCTTCTGCGGAAAATGGCCGCTCCTGCAGCTTTTGGAAATTGGGGCTCGACCGCTTCTGCGGTCTGGGGGACGCATAGGCAGAACCGCTTCTGCGGTCCCTGGGCTGCTTCTGTGGTTTCCTTGGACTTGACCCCTTTCCTCTTTCGCGATAAGACGACCGCTTCTGTGGTCTCGCTTCTGCGGTCCAAGAGCCGCAGAAGCGGTTATGACAGAAGCAGCAGATATAAAGCCTTTTCTAAGTTTTCAACTTCACTCGATCTCGACCATTTGACGCTCGGGGCTCCCGAGCCCTGTCCGAACATACCGACAAGTCTGAAATTATGAGGTGGACGTACTCGAACCCTCAAAATACTTAAAACAACGCTAAATCAAGGAATCAACCCCAAAACCATATGATTCAAATCATTGAACCTTCAAGTTCTAAATTTCCTCCTATCGGGTCAAGACGCCCTTAAACTACTCGGATTGACACCAAATTTTACAGGCAAGTCTTAACTGATATTTCGGACTTGTACCAAGTTTCGGAATCAAAATCTGAACCCGATACCTAAGAAAACAATAATTTCTTAGTTTATTTAAACCTTTGAAACTTAAACTTAACAATTTCACATAAAAATTCATTACTTGGGCTAGGGACCTCGGAATTTGACTCCGGACATACACCCAGGTCCCATATTTTCCCACGGACCCTTAAAAATTTTCAAATTACGATTCCGGATTCGTTTTCCCAAAATATTGACCGAAGTCAAACTTGGCCCTTTTAAAGAAACTTAAAAAAGCAACTAGACTTATTCTTGCTCAAAACTCTTCTAACTTTCGAACCACCCGTCCCCGCAAGTCATAAATTAGTTTAAGCAAGTGCGGGAAGTATGATTTAAGGGAACGAGGTTCGAAAATGCAAAACGACCAGTCGGGTCGTTATATTCTCCACCTCTTAAACAAATGTTCGTCCTCGAACGGACCTAGAAAAGTACCTGGACTACTGAATAAGTGGGGATATCAGCTCCGCATGTCCTCCTCGGACTCCCAGGTCGCCTCCTCGACCGGTTGGCCCCTCCATTGGACTCTTACCACAGAAATCCTCTTAGCAACTGGCTATCAATAATAGCAACTGGCTGCTCCTCGTAGCCCAAGCTCTTATCTAACTGAATGGTGCTAAAATCCAACATATGTGAATAGTCTGCATGATACTTCCGAAGGATCGATACATGGAAGACTGGATGAACTCCTGATAAACTGGGAGGTAAAGCAAGCTCGTAGGCAACCTCTCCAACTCGCATCAACACCTAAAAGGGGCCAATAAACCTTGGGCTCAGCTTGCCCTTCTTCCCAAACCTCATAATGCCCTTCATTGGCGAGACTTTCAAGAGAACCTTCTCGCCAATCGTGAATGATATGTCACGTGCCTTCTGATCCACGTAACTCTTCTGCCTGGTCTGAGCTATGCGGAGCCTTTCCTGAATCAACTTTACCTTATCCAAGGCATCCTGAACTAAATCCGTTCCAAGCAACTTAGCCTCACCAGGCTCAAACCACCCGATAGGATAACGACAATGCCGACCATATAATGCCTCATACGGAGCCATCTCTATGCTGTACTGATAGCTGTTATTGTATGCAAACTCCTCCAGGGGAAAGAACTGATCCCACTGCCCTCCAAAGTCGATCACACATGCTCTAAGCATATCCTCTAAAATCTGAACCGTCCGCTCTGACTGCCCGTCGATCTGAGGATGGAATGCCGTACTGAGCTCTACGCGGGTCCCCAACTCACTCTGAACAGCTCTCCAGAAATAGGAAGTGAACTGAGGGCCTCTGTCTGATATGATGGAAACCGGCACACCGTGCAACCTAACTATATCCCGAATGTAAATCTGAGCATATCTCTCCTCCGTATAAGTAGTCGCCACCGGAATGAAGTGGGTCAACTTGATCAATCTATCCACAATAACCCACACTGAATCAACCTTCCGCTGAGTCCGCGGCAACCCAACCACGAAATCTATGGTAATGCACTCCCACTTCTATTCCGAAATGGGTATCTGCTGAAGTAGGCCACCTGGCCTCTGGTGCTCATATTTGACCTGCTGACAATTCAAACATCTAGCAACATAGTCTACTATGTCCTTCTTCATCCTCCGCCACCAGTAGTGCTGTCTTAAATCACGATACATCTTCATAGCACCCCGGACGAATGGAGTACCTCGAACTGTGGGCCTCCTCTAGAATCCTCTCTCGCAAGCCCTCAACATTAGGGGCACATACACGTCCTTGAAGCTGTAGCACACCATCCTCGCAAATAGAAATCTCCTTGGCACCTCCTTGAAGTACCGTCTCTCTGAGAGCTGCCAAATGTGGATCATCGAACTGTCAGGCCTTAATCTGCTCCAATAACGAAGACTGAGCAATCACACATACTAGAACCCAGCTGGGCTCTAAAATATCCAATCACATAAGTCTGTTAGTTAAAGACCGAATGTCCAAAGCTAATGGTGTCATCTCAGTAGGAATGAATGCCAAGCTACCCATACTATCCACCTTCCTACTCAAGGCATCCACGAACACATTTGCCTTGCCTGGATGATAAAGAATGGTGATATCATAATCCTTTTGTAACTCAAGCCATCTGTGCTGCCTCAAATTAAGATCCCTCTGCTTGAAAAAATGTTGCAAGCTATGATGGTTTGTATAAACCTCACATGGAACTCCATAGAAATAATTTATCCATATCATAAGAGCATGAACAATCGCCGCCAACTCTATATTATGCACAGGGTAATTTTTCTCATGAACTTTCAGCTGATGTGAAGCATATGCAATAACTCGCCCCTCCTACATCAATACACTCCCAATCCAATGCGGGAAGCATTCCAATACACTGTATACGCCCCTAAACTGGAAGGCAATACAAGAGCTGGTGCCGTGGTCCAAGCCGTCTTCAGTTTAATGACCCGACTAGTCGTTTTGAGCCCTAGCATGGCATTCAGCAGTATGAGGCCATGAACAACTTCATTTTAGGTATTGTGACTCGTTCACGTGGTCGGAATTTAAATTCAGGAAGATCGGAGTTAAATTTAAATGAAAAGTCTCATTTGAGAAGCTTAAAGTTGAAAGAATGAATTAGGATTGGATTTTGAGTAAACGACCTTGGAATAAGGATCTAAAGGTTCTAGCAGGTTTGTATGATGATTTTGGACTCGAGCGTATGCCCGGATTGGGTTTTGGATAACCCGGGAGCGCTTTGGCGCCTATTGGGGAAGTTAGCATTTTGGAAGAAATTTCTTAAGTTTGGCTTGGAGTGCATTATAGTTTTATCGATGTCCGTTTGGGATTCCAAGACTGGGAGTAGCTCCGTATGGTGATTCTGGAGTTGGGAGCGCGATCGGAAGTGAATTCGGAGGTCCATAGGTCATTTTGAAGCCATTTGGCTAAAGATAGAAATTTGAAGGTTTTTGAGAAGTTTGAACGGGAGTGGACTTTTTGATATCAGGGTCAGAATCTGGTTCTAGAAGTTGGAGTAGGTCTGTAATGTCAAATATGACTTGTGTGCAAAATTTGAGGTCAATCGAACA
>MU756590.1:65939-91283 GCA_026770625.1 Nicotiana glauca | reverse complement strand
AAATCTCGACAAAGTCGAAGTGCGTTAACGAGAACGGGTGCCTTGATGGCAACGGGGTCGGAAGCGTACTTTCACAATGTCGCAAGTCTTTTAATAATAATTGAAAGTTTATAAATAAAAGCACAAAAATAGCATGTAATAAAATCGGATAAAAAAAATAGAAATACAACAGTTAAAGCGACCGTGCTAGAACCACGGAATTCGGGAATGCCTAACACCTTCTCCCGGATTAACAGAATTCCTTACCTAGGATTTCTAGTTCGCAGACTGTAACAGAGTCAAACCTTCCTCGGTTCGGGATTAAATCGGTGACTTGAGACACCATTATATTCTCAAGTGGCGACTCTGAATTTTTTAAATAACTAATCCCGTTCCGACCATCCTTTAATTGGAAAAACTCTTTTAACGCTCATACATATCTATATATCCCTTTCGCCGGGAGTATGTTTAAGCGCCGTGAAAAAAGAGGTGTGACAACGGCAGTACAAAGTCAATTGGAAACAACTGGAAACGAAGATTCTGCTGTACTGCACTGTTTCCAGCGCCCACTCATTCTCTGACCAATTAAAGTACAATGATTTTATACAAAAAATCATTCAAGTTACTCAACTCAAGACAACTTGGGTAGTGTGCACAAGAAGTAGATCAGGAACCTGATCCCTTGGTGCTTCTCTGACAGAAGTACAAGTCAACTATACAGCTGGAACTCAAATGAGTTACTAGCCGCAACTGTACAAAGAGGAACACAATAGGGACCTGGTTCCTTAGGGTTCTCTGACAGAAGTACAAGTCAACTACAGCTGGAAAGCAACTGCAGAAAGTGACTGCCTGCAACAGTGCAACAGACAGTGCAGCAGTCACTTCCTATTGAGATTGGACATCACTAAGGATGTCTTGTGTAGTATAAACCTTATGAAAGGCATAATATTTAGGTTCAACACTTGCAAATACAATAAACGAAAATTCTCTCAAGTGCTCAAGAACCTCTCTCAAGAATAAAGCTACTGCAACCTCAAGGACCTGATCCAAGATTGATGATATCTTAAGTCCTTAGGGTTGTTGAGTCTTTGTTATGTTTTCTTCATTGTAACTCCTATCCGACTTTCTTTGAAGGGTTGATTAGGAATCCTTTGTAAACCCGTAAACTCCCTGAGTTTATGTTGTAGCTAGTTTGAGTCATAAGCAAAAGCCTTTGTAACCGTAGTATGACAAAGTGGCTTGTGGTGGAAACATCACAAGTTAGTCAAATCCTTTGTAACCGTAGTGTGACAAAGTGGTTTGTGGTATAAATACCACAAGTTAGTCAAATTATTTGTAACTAGGATAGTTATAGAGTGGCTTGTGATGACAGCATCACAAGTTAGTTGAAGTTTTTGCAATAGGGTTATTGTAAAGTGGCTTGTAATAAGGAGATTGCAAGTTAATGAAGTTAAAAGACTATAGGTCAGGTATAGGTCGTGGTTTTTTTATTCCCTTGTGTAGGATTTTTCCATCTAAAAATCCTCTGCCTTATTTACATTCAGCTTTACTAGCATTCACAGCAGAACCCGATAAAGGACCAGGTACTCTACTATTTGGTGGATTCACACAAACTTAGCAGTGTACCCAACTAATATAGGACAGATCGCTATACAGTTTGGTTCATTAGTATTTTCAGAGGAAACATATAGAGAACCCGGTTCTCTATACAGTTTGGTGGATGCACAGTTTCTAACAAGTGGTATCAGAGCAGGTTCTTCCTGTCAGGCTAACACCTAGGAAGGATTCTTATGGCTGCTCCACCAACTCTTGAAAGGAGAAAACCAAAGAAAGAAAAGTATGGGGTACTCAAAGCTGATAAAAATGATTCGAGTGAGGAAGACAATGACATGGCTTACTTAACCAAAAGGTTTCAGAAGATGGTCTGAAGAAATGGAGAAGTGCTAAAAAGGGACAGCTCTAACAGATCAAATAACAATGATCTTTGTTACAAGTGTGGAAATGCTGGACACTTCATGAAAAATTGTCCTCTCTTAAAGTAAGAATTCTCCAAGAACTTGAAGAGAAAAAGATCAGCTGATAATGTGGTGAAACATGCTTTTGCTTTTGGTGAGTTTGAAGATAAAACTGATTCTAGTGATATTTCCATAAAGGCAAGTGAAGGTGAGGAAAATGAATATGACTCAACTTTTGCTTTAATGGCTCAATCAGATCGTGATGAAGACAATCACAACAAATAGGTAAATTTCAGGGATGTTTAGAGAAATCTGAAATTCTATTATCCAAAAAAACTCATGTCTTTAGCTAATGTATTAATCAATGCCTTTTCATAGTCTTATGGAGGATAGGGATTCTTTGACCTTAGAATTAGCAGAATCTGAACAAACTAGAGAGAACTTAGTAGCTGTAGTTACTGACCATAAGAAAACCATTAAAATTTTCAGAAAATAAAAGAATGATCTTTTGGCAGAAACTACAGGCCTAAGGGAAACAATAGTAAAACCTTGGACTATGTTAAAACCTTAAAATTCTAGAAAAGGAAAGGAGATAGCTAGTGAGGAACACATTAGGCTTGAAAATGAGTTGAAAGCTGCTAGAACTAGGATAAGTGGTGAACTCGAGAAAAATAGGTAGCTTCAAGTTGAATTGAAGAGAGTAAAAAGTGATCTTGAGAAATCTCTCAAGTGGACCTGGTCCTCAGATGCTGTCACTGCCATGTACTTCAACAATAGTGGAAACAGGCAGTGAATCGGGTTCCAAAAGGAGAAAACTCCTTACAACCCTCACAGCAAGTACGTCACAGTTTCTGATAACTGGCTGTGTACCCATTGTGTGAACAATGGGCACTTCAAAGAAAATTGCCAGGCCAGGGCTCAATCTGTTTAGAAAAACAAAGTGCTTACTGACAAAGTGACTACTAACAGGGAACCAGGTAGCGCTCGCAAGAAACCAACGTTGCCTGCATGGACTAGAAAAGCCTTTATCCATCCCTTCTATCATAATAACGAACCCAAACTAGTTTGGATTCCTAAATCTAACCCATAATTTAGATGTGTAGGGAATGGTGGGAGGAAGCAGACTGCAATGGATCATGGACAGTAGATGCTCAAAGCACATGACTAGAAGTACCATGGATTTTATCTCACTGAAAGCCCTACAAGGAAGGGATGTACCCTTTGGAAAATGGAAATAAGGGGTACATTCTAGGTATGGGGAAGAAAACAAGATAGAAGTTTGTGTCTAAGCTGGTGATATGAGCTGCTTGAATGCAGTTGATAATGATTCGAAGACATGGCATAAAGTATTGGGGGTACAAGTTTCTCACTTCTGGATATATTGATGAAGAAGGACCTGGTCCATGGTATGTCAATTTCAAAGTTCAAAGAACACGGAGCATGCAATTCCTATGGGAATACTGAGCAAGAGTGAAAAGAGGTGCATGATCAGACCTCTCCTGAACAAAACCCCCTATGAGTTGCTCAATGGAAGAAAACCAAAGATAACTCATCTGAGAACCTTTGGATGAAGATGCTATGTTCTCAACAACGGGAAGGACCAGCTTGGGAAGTTTGATGCAAAAGGCAATGAAGGAACCCATATAGGATACTCCCCTCAAAGCGAAGCCCACAAAGTCTACAACAAAATGGCATACTATGTGGAAAGAAGTGTTCATGTGCTATTCAACGAGACATCCTCCTCTAATTAGGAGGAAACAATGATGATTAAGATAATGAACCACTTTTGGTCCCTGGGAAATATCTGGAGTTTCAAATGGGAAGTCTGATTTGATGAGTAAGGTAAAGGAGATAGGTGAGAGACAATGCAACATCCTCTTCTACTTCTCAAGAGGAACCCGATACTTCCAACCAGACTAGGGCAGCCTCATGCCTTTCATCCAATAGTTCCAGGCTTGTGATCATGGACTTGACATTTGAATCTTTGATCGTATATTGGAACTTGAGGCTCGGTTCTCCGACTTCGATTGGTATTAAGTGGTAGGTTTTCAATATCTTTGTCTTGTGCTTTGATGATCTAACAAACTTAATGTCAAGAACTAAATAGGGAACCTGGCTCACTTGGATTACATTGCATCTAATGGATTCCAGCCAAATGTGAACTTTTATAGCTTTAGGAGGTAGGAACCCAGACAAGGACCTGATACTCTTATGGGTTCTTCATAGCAGTACAAAGTCAATTGGACACAGCTGAAAATGAAGATTCTGCCGCACTGCACTATTTCCAGCGCCCACTCATTCTCTGACCAACTGAAGTACAATGAGTTTATACAAAACATCATTCAAGCTACTCAACTTAAGACAACCTGGGCAGTGTGCACAAGAACCAGATCAGGAACCTGATCCCTTAGTACATCTCTGACAGAAGTACAAGTCAACTATACAGCTGGAACGCAACTAAGTGACTGATCGTAGTTGTGCAAAGAGGAGCACAATAGGGACCTGGTCCCTTAGGGTTCTTTGACAGAAGTATAAGTCAACTACAGCTGGAAAACAATTACAGAAAGTGACTGCCTGCAATAGTGCAACAGACAGTGCAGCAGTCACTTCCCACGAAGATTGGACATCACTAAGGATGTCTTGTGTATTATAAACCTTATGCAAGGCATAAGATTCAGGTTCAACACTTGAAAATACAATAAACAAAAATTCTCTCAAGTGCTCAAGAACCTCTCTCAAGAATAAAGTTGTTGCAACCTCAAGGACCTGATCCAAGAGTGATGATATCTTAAGTCCTTAGGGTTGTTGAGTCTTTGCTATGTGTTCTTCACTGTAACTCCTATCCAGATTTCTTAGAAGTGTTGATTAGGAATCCTTTGTAAACCCCCAAACTCCCTGAGTTTATGCTGTGGCTAGGTTGAGTCATAAGCAAAAGCCTTTGTAACCGTAGTGTGACAAAATGGCTTGTGGTGTAAACATCACAAGTTAGTCAAATCCTTTGTCACCGTAGTGTGAAAAAGTGGATTATGGTGGAAATACCACAAGTTAGTCAAATTCTTTATAACTAGGATAGTTATAGAGTGGCTTGTGATGAGAGCATCACAAGTTAGTTAAAGTCTTTGCAATACGGTTATTATAAAGGGGCTTGTAATAGGGAGATTGCAAGTTAGTGAAGTTAAAAGCCTACAGGTGTAGGTCGTGGTTTTTTTATCCCCTTGTGTGGGATTTTTTCTTGTAAAAATCCTCTACCTTATTTACATTCAACTTTACTAGCATTCACAACAGAACCCGATAAAGGACCAGGTACTCTACTATTTGGTGGTTTCACATAAACTTAGCAGTGTACCAAACTGATATAGGACCAGATTGTTATACAGTTTGGTTCATCAGTATTTTTAGGGGAAACATATAGAGAACCCGGTTCTCTATACAATCTGGTGGACGCACGATTTCTCACATTAAGGCTTCGGCCTCGTAGATCAACAAAAATGGAATGGCCCTGTACTAGACTTCAATATCCTTCGATATGCCCACAGGATTTCGGGCAGGATTTCCTTCCATTTCCCTTTGGCATCGAACAACCTCTTTTTAAGGTTTTGAAGTATGGTCTTGTTTGTTGATTTTGCATGCCCGTTCCCACTAGGGTGGTACGGTATTGATAGTATCTTTTTAATCTTGTGATCTTTGAAAAATTTATTTACCTTGCTGCCGGTGAATTGTTTCCCACTATCGCACATTACTTCGGCCGGAATCCCAAATTGACATATTATGTGGTCCCAGATGAAGTCAATAACTTCTTTCTCCCAGACCTTTTTGAATGCTTGAGACTCGACCCATTTAGAGAAATAACCGATCATGAATAATATGAATCAAGATTTAACGAGTGCCCATGGTAGGGGATCGACGATGTCCATTTCCTATTTCATAAACGGCCACGAAGACAGGACAGAGTGGAGTAGCTCTTCCAGTTGCTCGATCGTTGGTGCATGTCTCTGGCAATCTTCGCATTTTTCGTACGAAATTCTTTGGATCCTTCTCCATTTCGGTCCAGTAATAGCCGACCATGATTAATTTTTGAACCAAAGATTCCGCCCCAGAATGGTTCCTGGAAGTGGCTTCATGAACTTCCCTCAATGCATATTCGGTATCTTCCGGCCCAAGTACCTTACTAGTGTACCGTCGAATGTTCTCCTGAACAATGCCCCTTCGACCAAGCTAAATCTGGAGGCCTTGTTATGCACAGCTCTCGATTCTTTGGGATCCAAGGGTAACTTTCCAGTCTTCAACTAATCTATGTACTTGATCCTCCAATCCCAAGTTAAACTCGTGAAATTTACTTCGGCGTGGACTTCTTCTATCATTGATTTCATGAGTAGTACTACTGTACCTGAGTTGAACTCATCGACATCGACCGATGACCCCAGGTTAGCCAGAGCATCGACCTCACTGTTTTGATCTCGGGGCACGTGATACAGGGTCTATTCCCTAAATTGATGCATCGTTACCTATAATTTGTCTAAGTACCTTCACATCCTTTCCTCTTTCACTTCGAACATTATATTGACTTGATTTACCACGAGGAGGGAGTCACACTTGGCTTTAATCACCTTGTCCCTAAGGCTTTTAGCCAATTCGAGACCTACAATCATGGCCTCATACTCGGCCTCATTGTTAGTCAATTTCACAATTCTAATAGACTAACTAATTACACTGCTCATAGGTGGTTTCAATATGATGTCGAGTCCAGACCCCTTTGCGTTCGATGCACCATCCGTAATAAGGGTCCAGATTACCAAGGTAGCCCCCAAGGGTAACAATAATTCTCTTTTGACTTTGGGTATTAAGGTCGGTGTAAATTCAGTCACGAAATCTGCCAAAATTTGAGATTTGATAGCGGTTCAAGGTCAATACTTGATATCGTACCCGCTAATTTAGAGGGCCCATTTGGCCAACCAACCTGGGGTTTGTGCATGATGTTCCTCAGTGGGTAAGAGGTTATGACACATATGGGGTAGCATTAAAAGTATGGTTTAACTTTATAGAGGTGCTTAGCAATGTGGGCACCAATTTTCCCTAGTGAGGATACCTCTCTCGCCTAGAAACTTACTGATATAGTAAATAGGAAATTGCGTACCTTCCTCTTCCCGAACGAACACTCCACTTACCGCCACCTCAGAAACCGCCAATTAAAGGTACAACTATTCGTCTGTCTTCGGAGTGTGCAGCATGGGCGGGCTTGATAGGTAACGTTTGAGCTCTTCCAAAGCTTGTTGGCCGGGGTTCAGGAAAAATCTTTCTTCTTCTTCAACAGTGAGAAGAACTGATGGTTTTTGTCTGAGGATCTCGATATAAACCGGCCTAGAGCAGCTATACGCCCGATCCTCTGAATGGCCTTAACATTGTCCACCACGGTAATGTCTTTTATAGCTTTAATTTTGTCGAAATTGATCTTGATTTCCTGATTGGATACTATGAACCCGAGGAATTTTCCCGATACGACTTGGAATGCGCATTTCTCTTGGTTCAGCTTCATATTGTATTTTTTCAATATGTAAAAGGTTTCCTGGAAATGTTTCAAATGGTCCTCTGCTTGCAGGGACTTAACTAACATGTCAATCTAAACTTTCATTTATTTTCCTATTTGTTCTTTGAACATCTGGTTTACTAGGCATTGATAGGTGGCACCAGCATTCTTTAATCCCAATGGAATCACGTTATAGCAATAGGTGCCAAATTTAGTGATAAAATAGGTCTTTTCTTGATCACCTGGGTCCATCCGAATTTGATTGTACCCAGAATAGGGATCGAGAAAGCTGAGTATCTTGTGCCTGGCCGTTGCATCGATCATCCGATTTATGTTAGGGAAAGGAAAAGAATCCTTAGGGCATGCCTTGTTCAAGTCTTTGTAATCTACTCACATTCTTAGCTTATTTCATTTTTTAGGCACTACTACTATGTTAGCTAACCAGTCCGGGTACTTAACTTCCTGAATGGACCCTAATTTTAGGAGTTTAGATACCTCATCCTTGATGAATGCATGGTTGACCTTGGACCGGGGTCTCCTCTTTTGTTTAACTGGGTGGAACTTGAGGTCCAAACTCAACTTATGAGTGGTTACCTCCGGCAGGATCCCTATCATGTCAAGATGGGACCAAGATAAATAAGCAACGTTAGCTTTAAGAAAATTAATGAGTTTTTTCTTCAGCTCGGGGGTTAACCCCGTGCCCAGATATATGTTTCGATCCGGCGGGTGTTCGATCAATGTTTCTTGCTCTAAATCTTCGACCGTCAATTTGGTGGCATCGGTATCATCGGGGGCTATGAATGATCTCGAAACTCCGTAATCGTCCTCTTCGTCGACTCCTCGTTCCTCCGATTCAGCCAGGACTAGTGTCGGTGGTTCCTATTTAGCTTCGGCCTTTCTGGTCAGCTCCGTGTTCCTTAATGTCGATACGGGGGGCACCAAGAATACTTCATCAAATGCGAACATCTACTTAGAAGCCGACTATTCTCCGTATACCATATTGATTTTTCCTGGTGTAGGGAACTTTAACGCCTGGTGTAAGGTCAAAGGTACCACCCTCATGTTGTGAACCCATGGTCTTTCGAATAGAGCATTAGATTTTATGTACCCTTCGATCACATAGAACTTTGTTTCTTGGATGGTCCCAACGGTATTCACTGGTAGGGTTATCTCCCTTTTGGTGGTTTTGCATACCATGTTGAATCCGTTCAAAACCCGGACTGCTGGCACTATTTGGTCCTGTAGCCCCAACTACTCTACGACCCTTATTCTGATGATGTTGGCCGAGCTACCTAGATCAATCAACACACGTTTAACTCGAGATTTATTGATAAGTACAGATATTACCAATGCATCACTATGAGGTTGTATGATGCCCTCGACATCCTCATCGCTGAATGAAATTGTCCCTTCTGGGACATAATCTCGAGTGCGGTTTTCCCTCGTGATGGATACTTTAGTGGGTTTTATCATTGTCCCTTGAGGGACGTCGACCGCTCCAATGGTCATATTGATGACGTGCTGAGGTTCTTCTTGTTCGGTCTGTTTATTGGCGTCCCTGTTTCTAAAGTGATTTTTGGCTCAATCACTTAGGAATTCTCGTAGGTGCCCATTATTAAACAATTGGGAAACTTCTTCTCTCAATTGCCAGCAATCCTCGCTCTTGTGGCCATGAGTGTCATGATACTTACACATCAAGTTAGGATTTCTCTTAATAGGGTTGGACTGCAATGGTCGAGGCTATTTGGTGTCCTTGATTTGCCCGATAGCAAATATGATACTGGCAGCATCGACATTGAAGTTATATTCTGACAATCTCGGTGCTTCCCAGGCCCCGTGCGGCCTATCAAAAATATTTTTGCTCATAAACCTCAGCTATTGGGCCCTCGATCGCTTCTCTTTTCGTTCCTCGTGGGGTGATGCTCGGACTCGTTTCCTCTTTGATCTCTGTTGTATGGTTGATACTGATCTCGGATCGATCAAGGTTCATGATCAATGATCCTCTTAGACCTATTATCGGTTCTAATGGGATAGACGGACCCAGAAGGGGCACCAATTTGGTCGTCCTCGACTTTGATTTTTGACTGGTATCTGTTGTGGATGTCGGCCCAAGTTACCACTGGATACTCTACCAAATTTTGTTTCAGTTGATGTGAAGCCAAGGAGCTTCGGGGTTAAGTCCTTGAGTGAATTCCTGAACAGCCCAATCATCTGCAAACGGTGGCAAGTCCATCCGTTCCATTTGAAACCTTGACACGAACTCCCTGAGCATCTCGTTTTCTCTTCTCTTACCTTGAAAAGGTCCGATTTTCTGGTCTCGACCTTGATAGCCCCGGCATGTGCCTTCATAAAAGCATCTACAAGCATAGCAAAAGAATCAATAGAATTTGGGGGTAAGTTATGATACCATATCACTGCTTCTTTTGATAGGGTTTCCCCGAACTTCTTTAGCAAAACTGACCCGATTTCGTCATCTTCCAAGTCGTTTCTCTTGATGGCGCATGTATAGGAGGTCACATTCTCATTTGGATATGTGGTTCCGTTGTACTTTGGAATATCAGGCATACGAAACCTCTTTAGGATCGGCTTCAGTGCAGCACTCGAAGGGAAAGGCTTTTGGATAAACTACTTAGAATCTGGTCCTCTTAATATCGGGGGTGCTCCCGGGATTTGATTTGACCTTGGAGTTATATGTTTCCATCTTTTTGTCGTTAGCCTCAATTTTTTTCTTGCATGATTCCACCCGCCTCATGAATGCTTCAACCATTTTCATTATCTTGGGGTTGGCCCCGGGCTCAGCTTTACCCGACCTCTCGGTGGTTTGCTCGTTTCTTCGGGTGTTCTCCCAGGATCATTCGTGCTCGACCGTACCAAGGGGTGGCCTTGACTCTGTAGCTGTGCTATTGCTACCTATTGAGCCTGCAACATTTCGAAGATTAGCAACAGGCTTATCCCATCACATTTGCCTTCGAGCGTTTCTCGAACGGTTGGTCGAGGGCCTCCACGAACGATGTTTTCGGGATCAGTCAGCAGGTGGGCATCGATAGCAATCTGCGAATTGGCATCGATTGGATCGGCAACTGGGACTCTGTTGGGATCAACATGGGGCATATCATTGATAGGAACCAGGTTGCTATTTTCGCCATGATAGCCAGACTCAGCCTCAAGGCTCAAATGAGCAGATAGAGAATTTGACATTTTTAAGCTGACCTAAAATTGAAACCTTAAAGAAAAAGTGTAAAATAAAGTGTGTTATGGAAATTTGTATCATACCACCACTATTATTCTTAGCCCAACGGTATGTGTCAAAGTGTTTACCCATAAAATGGATAAGAATCGAATTTATATGTTGTTTTAAAGATATGTGGATTGATTCAACACAAATAATCAAGAATGTTAGATAAATGAGTTAAAGACACAATGAATAATCAAACCAGTCGTAACGTTATGACCTAGCTTGAACTTAGACTGAGCAATAATTTCTGCCCTTGATTGGGTCCTAGGCTCGAAGCCAGACAAGAACAAAGAATAAAAATAAAGTCAAGACTTTGCAGTAGCTAGAAAGTAGAGAAATAAGTTTGTATTGCCTTGATAGCGTATTACAATGTGTCCATTGAATAAAAAACTTCCCCTTTATATAGTAAGAGAGTTTCATCCCTAGTAAAATTTTAAAAAAAAGGTAAAAATCCTCCTTTCTCATCAATTACCGATACACTACCGACATCGGGCAAGATCCGCGCTGTGATATCCGGTTGGGTGCGGATATCACGGCCCTCTGTTAGTCGTGTGCAACCGTTTCTAGTGCTTTTCGTGGTCTTGGAGCTCGTTTGGGGAGCGTTATCTCGTCGGGCCCGGTGACAAGTACCATGTTCCAGCCTCGATCCAAAGAGTTCCCAACTTCGGTCTCGATCTCATACATTCATACGCTTTCTTAGTTTGACCTACCGGGAAGTCGGTGTGTGCGCTAGCTAACCCCGAGTTCACCCGTATACAGTAATAACTCCATCGATGCCTATCATCACATAATAGGACTACGTGGCGAGTCTGTTTTCCACTGATACATTCATATGTTTAAACTTGATCTTTATACATATAGTTTATTTAGGGGGGAAAACAAAGAAAAAGTATTTACACATCAAGTATTGGATTCCAAATTTGACGACTCACATACAAAAGGGTGTAAGAAAGCAGCATATATACGAGAAACAGTACAGTTGCATCAATTACCAAAAATTGGTGGTAGCATTTGGAACCAAAGAAACTACTCAATAAAACTCACACAACATTACGATTTCTGTACAAAACGTTACTTCGCATTGGCCAGCCTACTTTTTGGTAATCCTTTGAATCCTCCATTGGTACAGGCTTCATAACACAGCACCCATTTCTTGAACATGAACTCATCATATTGTTCACCCTTTCTCTTCTCTTATTCTCCATCTCGTATCTTTCAGCTCTTCTCCTCAAGTTTTGATTTTTAACCATTGCACTAAATCTTTCCTTACTATACTTATAGCAGTTTACTGGAATTGGCAGAGCCTCTAATCCCATTAGCTTAGCCACTACACCTGGTTTACACCAAATCACCTTTTCTCCTGCTATAGTTGGTGGCAGGTTATTTTGAACTGATTTTCTTGGAGCAGTAAATGTGTTTTGTATAGGAGATATGTCGCGAAAGGAAGAACGATACATGGCATCTTTGCCATCCAGAGAAAAACGGGGATATTGGTTTAATGCATTTCTTGCTGTTCGTAAAATATCAGAACTGTTTACACACGACATTCTATGATTGACTTGCCCATAATCCTTCAACTTTACCCTACTAATTGCCATCTTCTCTTCCAAGTCTAACTTCAGCAACATTTCCTCCAAGGTCGTCTGGCTTTTTTCGCTTTCTTTTTGCCTATGATTAACAGGACTAGTTGTTTGCATTGTGTAGGGAGAGGAGACGAGATGTTCAACTGAATATGTTGTATTTGGTTGCTGGTTGAGAGTGGACGTAGAGTAATCATCATTGCAGAAGTTTTTAAAGCCTTTCTTCATCTTAGCTGCTATGCCATTCTTCAAGAAAAAGAAAGACAAGTCCTTCATAGTATATAGGATCTTGTTTAATGATCAAACAAAGAACCCAAAACAAAACAGGAAAATTGGAGTTTTTTCAGTTTCAAGATTAATTCAAGTAGTGGAGATCACATTGAACATAAAGGAAAGGAAAGGCGTGAATGAAGTAAATTTTGAACGGTGTGATGTTCTTTTAGATGAGCCTTTAAAGCATTCACATGATAAGAGAGGGAGTCTTCACAAGTTTTTCCCCGCCAGACCCTTTAGATATCTGTAAAAAGTTACTTATCAACGACTAGTACACAACTGGCGTATTGGCTAATTGTCTTAATTAACATTCACTTAATTTGTTAGTTGATTGGTTTTATGAATAAATTCCAGATTTTGATATCAGTAAGCACTGCCCAGCTGCAAATATGATTATCTTTTGATTCTTGAATTTAATGATAACGCATAGCGGCAGTAGTTCTTTCTAAAATATGTTCCATCATCATTTGATGAGAGATACAAAAGAGCAACTTGAGCCTAACTTAATCGCAAAAGCTAGCTCGTGAGGACCCAAGACCGGAGACCCATTTGTTAACTCCCGCCCGATATGGGACTCAACAGCAATCGACTCTAGTCTAGAGTATAACAATTTTAACAACCAGCACCAGAAAGGAGTCATGTTTGATATTCCTCCATTATTAATTAATTGCCAAAATTCTAAAGTCTGGTTTGCACAGTACTACAGAAGCATTCTACAAATGATCATTTTCTAGTTACTGATGTATAAGATAAGACAAATGACAAACTGCATTTTAGGTCATCCATTCTCTCGAGCAAACAATAAATGCGTACATATACACAAAAATACAACGAAAACAGAGAGTTATATGAGAAAGTCCAGGATTGTGCTTTCATGCAGGTAAGGCAAAACTTGGCTGTTCCCAGTTTGGAGGGTCCACCACTGCACAAATATCGGATTTCTCATAATCGGCAACCTACAAAACGGAGGAAACTTACTTAACTAACCATCCAATTCAAAATTGATAAAAATTCCATAAACTAGGCGAGGAATAGAGTTGGATTAGTAAAACACGGTTACCTTCTGATTACAGCTTGGACAATAATGATATTTATGCCAGAGGCAATCCATTGATGGACAGAGAAAGCATACTCCAAGCATAAATGGCATCATGCAGCCAACAAAAGCTGCAGGACTAGGTTTTGATCTAAATGGAACACGAATTGGAGGAATCAGAAATTCACCAGAAATAGATTACCCACACACAAGTAGCTGACATATTCAAAATAAGGCCATAGTACAGAACATGCATAATTTGGATGGACCTCTACAGGAGAAGTTGGAAGCAAAGTTGTAAAAAACATCGTTATGCGACGAAGGCAAATTAAGAACATAGTTTGGATCTGGAAGGTGCATATTCAAAAAACTGACTTGGCGATATTGCCCCAAACATTCACAAAAAAGAAAAGTAGGAAATTGCATCATACAATGTTCACATGCTGCACAAGTGCTAACAAAATCAACATTAGATTTCTAAGTATCCTTTGTGTCCTTGAGCCAAAAAACCAAACAGGAAATGCTCCTTTCTTGGGTAAGCGATGTCACCTACCCTCCTCAATGAGAGGCACGATCAATTTTCTAGGCCCGCCAAAATATTCTAGATTATAACATGTTATAGTCCCCAAAGATGGACTGAAGTTCTAATTAGTCTCTACAAGTTCCTACTCGTGTACTTAATCCTGACACTTGAATCAGAATTTGGTCCTCCAGTAGGTAACTTGTGTGAGAATCTTTACGTACATGAAGGAGATAGTAATTAATAACAGTTAAATGCGCTCTCCCCCTATCCCTTGCAGACTTTCAGTGTCATTTCCTTTTCAAGTTTAACCGATGCCAACTAGGAAGCTAATCGACAAAGTATTTTAGAATAGCACCAGTCATTAATACACTAATTGATTGAAGCAGTATTTGACCTTGACTTATGTTGTATGCAAGGCTGTACGTTATTGATTAGCAACCACTGCATTATGGGGAAGGAATTTAGAACTTTGGAATATACTTACGCTGCCATGTTTTCTGTGCAAGGATCATTGCATGTGTTACATTTTCTAGTAAAGAGATAAGATAGCCAAGGCCTATAAAGGAGGAAGATAAAGAGGCACCACAGTGAGCTCCTTTGAGCTCAACAATATCCCTTATTGCTGCACGTGATATGCAACTGCGATGCGAATTTAGCTGAATCACCTATGAGCTAGAACACGATATGCATACACATGCAGAACATATATACACCGGTACATGTGGGTATACAAGTATGTAGGTGTGCGTATTAATTATCTTCTCGTGTCTGCTCCTTATATGACCATCTATCTCTGCTCCTTGTACATTAAACTTGGCCAGTTACACAGTCCACGAAATAAATCATGCTAAAGCATGTGTTGGTTTGCCGTATAGGTCCTTTTGTTTTGGGCTTCTAACTATAGGAGCTGGTGGACTCTAGCCACGCAATTTTTCTATATGGGGCTAGCCAGTGAGATAGGAAAATTGAAGTCAGTTCTCTTTTCCCCTAACGGGCACTTCTCTACTCTTAGAAGTGCTATTGTGGTAGACAACTAGCAGAGGAAAACATCATAATGTCTCTGTCTAGGGTGCAAATATCACAAGTCTCGGTAAGTATTGCAACAGTTCGTTTCTTTAGCATCTTTAAGACCACAAGAAACCCTTTTAGTTCGGGTAAGGGTAACGGCTATTAGCCAGTGAAGAGATCTGGAGAAGAATGTTTGTGGGATGAAGCTTGATTAAGTACCTATCAAAAGGATCACCGATACACTTAACTCAAAAATAAACTAGAATGTATACCAAGTTCAGAAATGAGTTCTGATGCTCAAACTTTGAAAGCATGAAAACTATTTACTCAAATATTGGTATATCCCATTTGAAAGGGCTTGATAAATCCATATCACCAACAATATCAACATAAACATGGTCTAACCCTAGCAACAGTAAAACTAATGATTATCTGCAATACATAGTTACAAGGGAATGAAGATAGGCCATTTAGGGATACTAAAGCTTCACTCCTGTTACTTCTATTGATATCAATGAAAGTGGATTAGGGACTGTGTATGCCAAAATAAGATATAGAGCACAGTCATCAGCTTTTTAGTCAAGATCCAAAGATAAAGGGAAGGGAAGAAAGAATTTCACTCTGTTACAAACTACAATCCAGATTAAGCTATCGAATGAAAAAGTGATTGTTAGCTTTACACCAGGATTTATCTACAGATAGAAAAAGTAACACTGTTTTTGCATGCCCCCATGCCCTAATATGCATAAAACTATTGCACCCTGCCTTAGTTAAAGCTACCGGATATGCAGAGGTATGCTCTTACAAACTCTGTTCCAACTTCCTGATTTTTCCTCGTCCAACTAAACTGATGATGCAGTTAGCGGACAACAGATACAGAGACATGTTTATTTATTTATTCTTCTACAGGAAAAATGCCAAACTAGTCCATAAATACGCAGTACACTACGTTGGTGTTTCATTTATGAAGGAACCTGATTCTCATTGGAAGTGCTTGAAATATATTTAGGATATTAGTCTTCCACAAAAATCCACTCCTATTTTTAGAGGATTTGTTGAATAAACGATACGTAATAACTATCACTACTACTACTTTTGTGAATCCCACCGGAGGTTTAAAAGAGCCATGTGATTCTTTCATTCGTCTAAGTCATGGTGGGAGTTATCCATACATATACTGGTGGGGAAAATACCAACGCTAGGTTTTATAGTTCAGGTCCATGCAAGTTGTTCCGAACACCACCTTTATCCACCAAAAAGAAAGAAAGAAACTACCACTAATATTACTAAAACTAGTTCGACTCAACTGCATTTCGTGTTTTACTAGTTTAGGCAGCTACAAAAATCAATTAATATCCATTTCACTCCATTTGGGATATCAGTTGATTCCTTAATAAAGGTAAGCTAAATTAATTTCCAGTAAGAACTCACCACCAAAAGATCATACAATATATGTAGCAACGGAGTTGCATTACAATCAGAAGACAAACAAAAATAAAAAGATTGCACTTTTAATCGTGATGTTAGTGCTTGTGATATAAGTTAAGCATATTTATCCTTCCATTAATCGAAGCGTGCAAATTCAGTCCAATGTGAAAGTAAAGGTTCTAATTATTCAAAGGTTAATTGTTTGGTCAAGTATCACGAGGATTAAATATAAAATTTTACCAACAGATGAGGACCAAAGTTGCAATTATCTAACAAAAAGTAAAAAAAGAAGGAAGAGAAGAATTACTTGACGAGGGTGAGACCAGTATTACCACAGTGAAGGCAATTAAAAGGAGCAGGCGTATCTCTGTATATAGTTTGCTGAATTGGAATACCTTTGGGATCTCCATATATGACGTTTGATGGAATCATACCTGCTTGATAAGGGTTTTCAGCTACGTAATATTGTTGGTGGGGGATTTGCTGAGGCATCGGAGGCTGGTTATAAGCCGGATTGTAGGGGATTCCTACCGCTGGTTCCTCGTACTTCGACATCTCCGATGGTCGATGATCTGATTATTATGCGAATGACAATTTAGAATTAAGACTCTGTGTCTGGTAATTTGGTTTATCTCCGCTCGGGTACTACGCGTTTATAGAATTGTATATTCTTATAGGGCCAACTTTGGTTTTCTAGAAAAAATTTGACTTTGAATTGTAGGGCATTTATCGTTGACCATATCTACGTGTTTTTTATTTATTGGTTGATTCGGGGTCTCTGACTTTTTGACATTACTATTTTTCAATGAAGGAACCTTGGCGGAAAAACTTTGATGTTTGCACCAACCCAATTAATATAACACATATTCCTTATATATATATACTTTGGGGAATTTTTAATTTATTTGTTAATTTTTAAGATTAATTATCTAGTTAATTGTACTTTCTCCCTTTCAATTACTACTTTTTTTAAAAAAAAAAAAAATTTGGTCCTCTTTGATCCCTCTTTCTTGGAGCAATTATTTATTTGGCGACTCGAACCCCTGACCATTTGGTCTTTTCAATTAGTACTTCGTTTGTGTGTTTTTCTGCTTTTTTTCTTTTTTTACTTTTCATTATTGTCTTGTCCCAAACTCCCAAATTAAGATAATTTGTATGATTATTTCAAAATTTCAAAGCATTTTAAACAAGTCACTTAAAAAAAATGAATAGAAAATATTTTGGAAAAATACATACAAATAGCTAAGTAATACAGACATATATTGTTGCTAGTCTTTAGATTATTACGAATCAAAGTTTGCAAAGAGACAATTAATCATAATTCGAACTATAATGCATGTCACAAGGTTAGCAACTAGTTTGTTGCATTCCCAATCTCAATTGAGATTGCTCATTTACATATTTTCTATGTGAAAGAAAAAAGAACAAAACCGTGACGACCCAAAGGGTCATCACCGGGTTTCTCTCTTTTTTCGCGCTTTCGAGGCCTTGAAAACCTCACTTTTAGTTGTTTCGATTTACGTGCGCAGTTCGGGCGCGTAGCCAGAAAGATTATATATTAAATTCTGTGAAAAATTTTAAAATGATTAAAGTTGACTTCGGTCAATATTTTTAGTAAACGGACCCGGACTCGTGATTTGACGGTCCCAGAGGGTCCGTAGAAAAATATGGGACTCGGGCATGTGCCCGGAGTCGAAATCCGAGGTCTAGAACCCGAGGAAAAAAAATTTTCTGTGAAATTATTTTTCTGAAATTATTAAGAAAAATGGAAATAAAAATTTATTAAAAGACTATGGTATCGGGCTCGTATTTTGGTTCCTACGCTCGGAACAAGTCTTAAATATGTGTTAAGTGCTTTCTGTAAAGTTTGGTCGAAATCGGACGTCATTTGACGTGTTTCGGACCTAAATATCTAAAGTGTGAAGTTTATGAAGTTAGAATGAAAAATGATGATTTTGGGGTTTGATTCAATGATTTTTTATGTTATTTTGGCAGTTTGATCGCACAGTTAAGTTCGTAGGATGTTGTTAAGTTAGTGTGTATGATTGGTTAGGAGCCCCGAGGGCTCGGGAGTGTTTTCGGAGGTGTTCGGGGATTTTTTAAACTTAGAATGGTAGCAGATTTTTCTGCAATTTTGCCCAGATAATTGCTTCTTCGCGTTCGCACCACCCAGCTCGCGTTCGCGTACTAGTGGGCCTTCCCTTCTTCGTGTTCGCGTAGCCTTGGTTTCCCCTTCACCGCGTCCGCGAGTTCCCACTCACGTTCGCGAGCTCCCACTCGCGTTCGTGTACAAGCAAATTCCGGACCCAGCCCTATCCTTCTATGCGTTCGCGACTAGCATCTCGCGTTCCCAATGCTTTGACTCATCTACCCTTCACGAACGCGACCCCCTTCCCGCGATCGCGAAGGGCATTTTTGCCCAGTGATTTTTAAAGCTCAAAAACAGACCAGTGACGGGATTTCTTCACTTTTTCTCACGAGCTCCCTTCTCCTTCAAGCCTTCGGACCCTATTGAAGCCTCCCTTCTTCAAGGTCACTTGGGTAAGTAATTCCCCACCTAATTCCTTCGTTTTTCTTCATTAATTAGTGGATTCCTAGGCCTAAAAACATGAAATCAACGTAGAAATTAGGGATTTTGGGTAGAGTTAGGGTTTTGAGAATTTTGAGTGATTCAACCTCAATTTGGAGTCGAATCTTAAAACAAATTGCATATTTAAACTCGTGGGGTTATGGGTGACTAGGTTTTGGTCCGAGCCTCGTGTTTGGACCATGTGGGCTCGGTGTCGAATTTTGGTATCTTTGGAAGAATGTTAGAAAATTCATATCTAGGCTATGGGATGTTGCCATTGAGTCTTTATTGATATTATTGAATTAATTATGCCTAGATATCATTGTTTCGGAGTCGGATTGTAGAGGAAATACGGTATTTGAGGATTGATTGCTATTCTTTGGACCGAGGTAAGTGTTTGATCTAACTTTAGCTTGAGGGAATAGGATTAGGGTGTTATTAGTTGCTAATTGCTAAATGATCGAGTACGGTGTATAAGCATGGTGACTAGTATCTATACATTGGTGTCTAGCATGACCGTGGGTCCTTGTATGTACTTATCCTGATATTGTTATGACTCTTCCATATTAATTGATGAAGTCTATGCAATGTGAATAGTATGAGGGCTAATTATGAATTGTAAATTCTTTGGAGCGTTGGCTAGAACGATAAAACGATTATTGAGTAAGAAATGAAAGAAATAGAAAGAGATATGATTAATCCCTTACCGGGATGGTTTGAGTATATTGATTATCTCCCTTGCCGGGATGTGAGAATTATTGTTGTTGCTCCCTTGCTGGGATTTAGCTGTTTAATTATGTTCTTCCCTTGCCGGGACATTTCATATTATTTGTTTATCCCCTCGCCCCGTTTGGTTGTGATTACTGTTTGGGTGAGGAAGAGGGATAATGCACGAAGGGTCATTCCGTGCCATGTTTTGATTATTTATGCACGAAGGGACATTCCGTGCTCTGATTTGATTATAATTGCAGGAAGGATCATTCTGTGCCATGATATTAGAGTTATGTGAGGGAAAGCACGGAGGGTGATGTCGTGCACTTTATTTGATTGCTTTTGGTGAGAATGAGGGTAAAAGCACAAAAGTTGATGTCGTGCAACTGTTGATTTCCTGCTCTCATTAATAATTGTTATTGCCCTATTTTTTATTTAAATTGTTGAATTTATATCCGGACAATACTTCCCCATAGTGTGCTTGCCTCCCTCTTAACTGTTTAATTTCTATATTCTTTCATTTTTCCGCATATATATACATTAAACTGCACATGTTGATTTGGTAGACCTGTCTAGCCTCGTCATTACTTCGCTGGGGTTAGGCCAGGCACTTACCAGCACATGGGGTCGGTTGTCTGATGCTACACTTCTGTGCTCTTTTGCACAGATCACGGTACCGGAGCAGCTTTTGGACCACATCAGTAGGATATTGACCAGAAGCTAACTTCAGTCCAGGGACTTACGAGGTAGCCTAGCTGGCGTTCGCGGGCCAGAGTCCCTTTCTATGTTTTCAGTTTGTTTTCATTGTGCCGAGACAGACATTTATGTATTTCTATTCAGACTTGTTTGTAGCACTCTTTAATGATTCGTGAGATAGCGACACCAGTCTTGGGTAGAGAAATATTAAACTTTCGCATTTTGGATTTTCAGTTTATTTATGTTTTGAAGACTTCCGCTTTTAGTTAAATGACTCATTAATATTATTATTGTTGGGTTGTTATCAGAAAATGTTTAAATGCTTGGCTTGCCTAGCTCCGACAGTAGGCGCCATCACGACTCCCGATGGTGGAAAATCTGGGTCGTGACAAGTTGGTATTATAGATCTAAGTTACATAGGTCTCGCTACTCACGGAGAAACTTGGTAGAGTGTGAGGGATTGGTACGGAGACGTCTGTATTTATCCCCAGAGGCTACGGAGTTAGGAAAAGTTTCACTTTGGTTCTTTCTTGTCGTGCGATTCTATTCCTCAAATATCGATTGTCTTTCTACTCTGTTCTTTTGCAGATGGCGAGAACACGTGCTTCCTCTTCTACCGCGCAGTAGCCCGAGCCCCCAACAGTAGCTCCTGCGAGGGGTAGTGGCCGAGGCCGAAGCCGTGCCAGAGGCCGAGGCAGGGGCAGGGGCAGGGGCAGAGCTTAGCCCCGGGCAGCAGTTCCAGAGGTGGAGCCTCATATTGACTATGATGAGGAGGTTCCAGCCCCAGCAGCTCCGGTGGGCCCAGCTCAGGTCCCAGGAGGGGCCATGGTCACCCCAGATCTTCAGGACGCTTTAGTCAGATTGGCAGGCTTTATGGAGAGCGTCACTAGAGCGGGTTTGCTTCCAGTAGCACCAGCCACTTCTCAGGCTGGAGGAGGGGTTCAGACTCCTGCTACACGTACTCCGGAGCAGGTAGCTCCCCAGACTCATGTCCCAGTGGTTCAGCCAGGTATTGCAGTTTAGACCGGTGATGGAGCGGCTATGTCTTCGGATGCTTTGTGGAGACTTGATAAGTTCTCCAAGCTCTTCACCACCCCATTCAGCGGTGCTTCCTCAGAGGATCCACAGGATTTCTTATTCAGCTGCCACAAGATCCTTCGGACTATGGGTATTGTGGAGACCAATGGGGTCGACTTCGCCACCTTTCGGATTGCAGGATCCACCAAGACTTGGTGGAGGGACTATTGTTCATCCAGACCAGCAGGATCGCCAGCATTGACATGGGATCAGTTCGCAGAGTTGTTTATGGAGAAGTTTCTCCCAGTCACTCAGCGGGAAGCACTTCGCAGGTAGTTCGAGCGCCTCCAACAGGGCTCCATGACAGTCACCCAGTATGAGACGCGGTTCATTAATTTGGCATGCCATGCAATTTTTATACTCCCTACAGAGCGAGAGAGGGTGCAGAGGTTTATTGATGGATTGATTGAGTCGATCCGTCTCCAGAAGGCTATGGGAGCTGATAGTGAGATTTCCTTTCAGGAGGCGGCCAATGCGGCCTGCAGAGTTGAGATGGCCCTTGCACGAGGAGGTGGTCATGTGTCGGACAAGAGGCCTCATCATTCTAGTAGGTTCAGTGGTACCTCATCTGGAGGTAGGGATTCTTATGGTAGAGGCCATTCACCAAGGCCCTTTCAATCAGCACTCCAGGTTTTTCATGGTACTCCAGGCAGTGGTGGTTCTCAGCAGCATTTTTCTGATCAGCAGCCCATCAGTGCACCTCCACTTCAGAGCTTCTGGGGAGGACATTCAGGTCGACAGGGCCAGCAGTCTCAGCGGCTGAGGGCTTGTTATAGTTGTGGTGACCCCGGTCATATTGTAAGATTTTGCCCTCGAGCCTTGGGTAGCTCTCAGCAGCAGGGTCCTCGCCCCATGATTCAGGCACCAGGTGACCCACAGCTTGCCCAGCCAGCTAGAGGCGGGGGTAGGGATCATAGAGGTGGAGGTAGAGACCATAGAGGTGGATCTCGGACTAGCAGAGGTAGGGGTCAGCCAGTAGCCGATCGTCCCAGAGACATGGTTCAGGGAGGTGGGGCCCAGCCCCGGTATTATGCTTTGCCAGCCAGGCCAGAGGCCGAGTCTTCAGATGTTGTTATTATAGGTACTATTCTGTTCTGTGATAGGGATTCTTCAGTGCTATTTGACCCTGGGTCTACGTATTCATATGTGTCGTCTTATTTTGCACCTTACCTGGCTATGCCTAGTGATGCTTTGGGTATCCTTATTTATGTGTCTACACCGGTGGGTGATTCTATAGTGGTCGATCGAGTTCATCGTTCCTGTGTGGTAGTGTTTGAGGGTCTTGAGACCCGTGTTGATTAATTGCTTTTAGACATGGTGGATTTCGACGTTATATTAGGGATGGATTGGTTGTCCCCGTATCATGCTATTCTGGATTGTCACGCCAAGATCGTGACCTTGGGTTTACCAAATTTGCCCCGATTGGAGTGGAGAGGGACCCCAGGACATGCCACCGGTAGTGTTATTTTATATGTAAAGGCTCGACGCATGGTCGAGAAGGGGTGTTTAGCTTATCTGGAGTATGTTCGCGATTCCAGCACAGAGGTTCCTTTTATTGACTTTGTTCCTATTGTCCGGGAGTTCCTCGAGGTTTTTCCTTCAGACCTGCCGGGTATGCCGCCCGACAAGGATATTGATTTCTGTATTGATCTGGCCCCAGACACGTAGCCCATTTTTATTCTGCCGTATCACATGGCCCCGCCAGAGTTGAAGGAGTTAAAGGACCAGTTGCAAGATTTGCTAGATAAGGGTTTTATCAGGCCTAATGTTTCTCCTTGGGGTGCGCCGGTGTTATTTGTGAAGAAAAAGGATGGATCGATGAGGATGTGCATTGATTACTGGCAATCGAACAAGGTGACGATAAAGAACAAGTATCCACTGCCGAGGATCGATGATTTGTTTGACCAGCTTCAGGGTGCAAAGGTGTTTTCAAAGATACTTGAGATCTAGATACCATCAGTTGAGGATTAGGGCGTCTGATGTTCCTAAGACAGCATTTCGCACTCGGTATAGGCATTATGAGTTTTTGGTCATGTCATTTGGGTTGACCAATGCCCTAGCAGCATTTATGGAGTTGATGAACCGAGTGTTCATACCTTACTTGGACTTGTTCGTGATAGTCTTTATTGATGATATTCTGGTGTACTCCCGCAGCCAGGAGGAGCACGAGCAGCACCTCAGAGTGGTTCTTCAGACTCTGAAGGATAGTCAGTTGTATGCTAAGTTCTCGAAGTGCGAGTTCTGGTTGAGTTCAGTTGCACTTCTGGGTCATGTTGTATCAGTAGAGGGTATTCAGATGGACCTGAAGAAGATTGAGGCAGTCAAGAACTGGCCTCGACCAGCATCAGCTACTAAGATTCGAAGTTTCTTGGGGTTAGTAGGTTATTACCGCCGGTTCGTAGAGGGATTTTCATCCATAGCAGCCCCGATGACTAGGTTGACCCAGAAAGGTGCCCAGTTCAGATGGTCAGACGAGTGTGAGGAGAGCTTTCAAAAGCTCAAAACAGCTCTGACTACGACACCGATATTGGTTTTGCCCACAGGCTCAGAACCCTATACAGTTTATTGTGATGTTTCCTGTATTGGGCTTGGTGCGGTATTGATGCAGGATGGTAGAGTCATTACTTATGCTTCGAGGCAATTGAAGATCCACGAGAAGAATTATCCGGTTCATGATCTAGAGTTGGCGGCCATTGTTCATGCTTTGAAGATTTGGATGCATTATTTATATGGTGTGACGTGTGAGGTGTACACTGATCACAAGAGTCTGCAATACTTGTTCAAGAAGAAGGAGTTGAACTTGAGGCAACGGAGGTGGTTGAAGCTATTGAAGGATTATGATGTTACTATTTTGTACCACCTAGGGAGAGCCAATGTGGTGGCCGATGCATTGAGTAGGAAGTCCGCCAGCATGGGTAGTCTTGCTTATGTCCCGGTCTGCCAGAGACCGCTTGCTTTGGATATTCAGGCCTTGGCCAATCGATTTGTGAGGTAGGACATTTCTGAGCCTATCAGAGTGTTAGCTTGCACGGTCGCTCGTTCTTCATTATTGGAGCGTATCCGTGATCGGTAGTTTGATGATCCCCATTTATGTGTCCTGAGAGACACGGTGCAGGGTGGAGGTGCCACGAAGTTGACCTTAGATGATTATGGTGTTTTGAGATTGCAGGGGCGAGTTTGTGTGCCCAATGTTGATGGGATTCAAGAGTTCATCTTAGCAGAGGCCCATAGTTCTCGGTATTCTATTCACCCGGGCGCTGTAAAGATGTACCAGGACTTGCAGCAGCATTATTGGTGGCGTAGGATAAAGAAAGATATTGTTGCATATGTGGCTAGGTGTTTGAACTGTCAGCAGGTCAAGTATGAGCATCAGAGGCCTGGCGGTTTATTTCAGAGGATTGAGCTTCCCGAGTGGAAGTGGGAGAGGATTACCATGGATTTCGTTACTGGACTTCCGATGACTCGGAAGAAGTTTGATGCTATTTAGGTCATTATTGATAGGCTGACCAAGTCAGCGTATTTTATTCCTATTGCAGCCACTTATTCATCGGAGAGGTTAGCTGAGTGTGAGCACGTGATTTTTACCCCGAGTAAAAGAATTCCAAAATCAAAATAAATAACTTTTGGTTACAATATTTCCAACTCGTGTGAAATACCAGTGTTGGCTAATTGGATGAATGAAGATAAAAAGGGAATTAATTAGGAAAATGCCATTAGAAATTATAGGACAAATACTAGGAAATTTGGAAA